>JASFDD010000751.1:0-10000 GCA_036937055.1 Nidula microcarpa | reverse complement strand
TAAACCTGAGTAAACCTGGAGATGAGTGGGAAGTCAGGAGAGTGTCAGGATTGATTGTGAGCAGTCCAGAGATGGCATGCAATGTGCCATATAGGGATATGACACTTCACTCGCAAAGCTATCTCTGACATCCTCAACACTCTCTACTCTCTTGATCTTCTCTTGTCATCATTATTGCTCTCACACTAAATCTCTGGTCTCTGGAGATTTCTCCTGACCAATCTCCAGTCAGGGAGCTGAGTTTATGATCCCTTACCTCTGTTTGACTTTGCTAATCATAATCTGTAAATGCATATAAGCTGAAGCTACCATTCATTCTCATTCCTCTCTTTGACATAGCACTAGAATACACTTCTGGAGATATCTCTGGAGTCTCCAGTTTATTTTCCCTGCTCTACCAAGTTACCACTTGCCTGGAAACTCTAAGTCTTACCTGGAAATGAGTTCCTGACACTAATACTCCATGTAGTGTATGTGGAGTCCATGTGGATTCCACCTACACATGTGGCTGAGTGTAAAGACCTCATTATTTTCCCTACCCCTACTATGTTGCTATTTGCCTAGGAACTCTAGGTCATGCCCAGAAACAAGTTCATGCCATTCATGGTTTGTTGAAGTTTTCCAGCAAGCTAATGCATCAACTTTGTCAGGGTCCATGAAAATACCTTCATTGCTGACAATGCATCCTAATATTTTAAATTTGCATTGGAGAAAGTGAAGTTTCTTTTCACTAAGGTAAAACTGGTGCTTCATAAGTAAATCCACTATTAATTTAACATGTTTAATATGATCATTGACAGTATCTGAATATATCTGAATATATAATTATATCATCAAAATATATGTCTAGGAACTACCTAGATAAGGATCAATGATGTGAGTCATGACAGTTTGAAAATTGGCAGCTGTGTTGCAGTCTTCTTCTTGAATAACAAGACTCACAATGGTGTTATCAGGTGTTGTCATCACTGAGTTATGAACATCTTCAGGTTTAATTCAGATTTGTTCATAAGCATCCTGACTGTTGAGTGTCAAGCAGTACTGGGTACAAGCAACTCAACAGAGAATGCCTTTAATCTCAGGTAGGGGTGAGGACAATTTGCATGTGTTCTATTTTGTTCATGTAGATCTATAACAGTGTGCAATTGTGGAAGATTGCCATTTTTCCAATCTTAGTAAGTAGTAATATTGGAACAGCATTCTGTGCTGTTGTAGTTTTCCAACAATCTGATCTCAAGTAGACATTGTGTTTATCAACCCACAAGTGTCTTAGAGCCTCAGGACAATTTGAAGGTCACCAGGAATATCATTTGTAGGGAACAATCAGTGGGATCTGTTGATTTATTTCCTGGAGTGGAGGTAAAGATATATCTCCAGCTTTCAAACACAGAGGTTGTGCATAATTAATTAATTCTTGACAGACTTTGTCTAGATTATGCTGGTAAAGTGATGCAGCTCATGGAGTTTTGTGACATGTTCTTCCTTCATTGGTAAGGCAACTGTGCTGCCATCTACTACTGTTGGCAGGTTAATACTGATTGACACCTGGTACTGGTAAAGCCATGGTGTTCCTAAAATTAAATCATAGTTCAATAAATTAATGATATCAAAATACTATAAGTCCTTTATCCCTTGGTAGTCAAACTGAACATTATTTCCACAGTTTACTTTAGTGTGTGAGCCTTGGACTGCAAGCTATACATGAATGGGAATGGTAAGTTTTATTTTTGTTGCATGTAATTGTTCTGTTAAGGTAGTTGACATGAAATCACCCAGTGATCCAGAGTTGACAAGTGTCCTTGTGAGGTATCCATTGATATTTACTGCAATTGCCACAGGCTTTGGAATAGTGTGGGTGGCATCTCTGACCCTTGAAACATTGTGTTGAATAGTTGGGTAAGTATCTGCTTCTACTTGTTGGCTGTTTAACTTAGCAAGTATTGTTGCAATTCTTTACTTTGTGACTTGTACCCACTATGCAACTTTCTTTTCTTTAAATAGATAGTTATCACAGGAACAAGTATATTAGGACTAGCCAACAATAACAGTAGTTATACTTAGTACTATGTGCACAGACCATTGTATTTTACTATAAGTAGACCTTTGTACTCAGGTCTTGCCCCTCAGCTTGACCTAGGAAAATATAGCCTTGTGACATCTTTGCTCAAATCCTTCAAACCCAGAACCAACTCAAACCTCTTAAACATTGTCTAGAGGCTCATCAAACCTAAGCTTCACTTAGACAGTGACTTAGCAACTCCACAACTGTCCTATACTCTAGGAAGTGTGTCTTACACCAAACCCAGAAACACCAAACCACAGAATGCTGCCTTGAACCTATCACTTGGCTTCATTGCCATAACAAGTATCCTATAACCAGGTATTCTTTTCATCTTGAAATATCTTCCTGTATCCATCAATTTCAGAGGCTTGTATGATTCAGTTGGAATTTTTTGTTCAAGTTCCACAAATTTGTTATACAGTGCATAGGTCATATATTCATTCTTAGTTTTGCTATTGAGAATTTTAACCATTTCATTGTAGGCTTTATCTACTTTCTTTACATGCTAATCTACAAGGTTGAATTTTATATTGCATGTATTTTTACCAGGGATTATGATTTTATACAATATTTCTTGGTTGAAAATAGAGTAGGTATCATTGAAGCAATCTGTTCCAGCTGCCCAAATGTCCAAGGTAGTTGTATCAGTATACAATTTGTAGCTGGATAGGAGAATTTGTTCTGCATTCTATGCAATAATATTGTGTTTATTTCATATAGTACTCTTTGTTTTTGAGCTTCAATTTGTTCAGGTAAGTCTTGATCTGAATTATCTGTGCAGTTACAATTGTACCAGTACACTATACTGAACTATTCATCTTTAAAGATGTCCACATAAATTAGTGGGTCCAAAAACCAGACATTGTGCATGATTACATATTTAATATTACCTGTTTGGTAAGCAATGAATCTTTGTTCATTAACATCATAGGATGAATCCAATGCTTTACACTCCCCCACCTGTTCTGATTGAACTCCAGAAGTCCAACTAGACTCTGACTGGAGTCCAGCTGAACTCCAACTAGACTCTGACTGGAGTCCAGCTGAACTCCAACTAGATTAGTTAAACTTAGGAATAAATATAAATATGACTAGTTTAACCAATTACAGCACAGCTAAAGTTTATGTAGAGTCTACTCAGAGCAATAATTTATAATTTAAAGTTACAAAATATCACTATTGGTGTGAATTGAACCCATAACCTCCGCACTTCTGCTTAAGTAAGCATAATCAGAAGCACTCTAACCAACTGCACCATTGATCCATTGGAGATCTTGTAACATAAGATTAACATATTAGCTCTTTTCTAATATTGTTCACTATAAATTCAATTAAAGCCCAGATTAATCATATTTGGAATTTATTTTTTCACTTATATATATATAAATCTATAATGTTTAAGATTTGATTTAATTTGCAATTTATTTTGATCATTATATATTTTTAAATAATTATTTATGTGAACCAAATTAAAAATAAATACCAAATTGAACCTGATAATCTCCCAAAAATACATAAATATATAGATAGCCTATTTTTCCACATATTTTATAAGGTACTATGTCATAATATTTCCTAAAAAGGACACCAGAGAATTAATAAGATGCACCTATTATGTATAAGTATATATGATAACATATTGACATGATATTGACATTGCCTGTATGTCTCAGTTGGATTTAAGATAGACACCATCAGGAACCAGCATCCCATTATATAATCAAAATTAGCTGCCAACACCATCCTATATAGCTACTACCATAACATGTTTTTTGCACTTTTGACTTCTGGAAACAATAGAATATATCTCCTTTTCACTTTACCAGAAGACAGATTCAAAAAAACTTAAATATTGAGGAAGATATTGAGCCCATGATTTTCAAAAACCAAAAGGCTCAGAAATCACTTAATTTTCATATTGGGGTAAGAGGACAAAGGGGGAGAAATTCAGCCTTGATATATTTTGCTGCTTATATAATACATCACATCACTATGCCATAGCCAACCTAATGACCCTCTGTGGGCAAAAAACACATAAAAAATAGTTCTAAATCATATGGCAGGCCATCTAGAGCCAATGCAGCATGTGTACAAAAACTCCAAGAAGCTAAAGAAAGGTAGAAAGCCTGTGTGGAAGACATTACTGCCACAGAAGATCCAGATTTCATGTAGAATACAGTGGAAAATAAACCAGATGACCTTCTGGAGAAAGGTTTCTTTGTCTTGGAGGAAGACCTGGGCTCAGACACAAATAAGGACAAAGAAGATGAAGAAGAGGAGACTCATGGTCTCAGAACTGATGCAGATATCTTGCAGTTCAGCAAAATCCTTGCTGAAGCACAGCTTGCTGTTGTTAAAGCAGAGTGGGAAGCTGCACAAGAATGACCAAATTGCAAGTGCCATTACACTGGAAATGCACTGCAGACCAAACAGTACCATGCACAGAAGCAAAGAAAAATCAAGGAGACTAGACAGAAGTTTATTCAGTCTTTTTTCATGAAGAAAACTGAACCAAAAGACATGGAACCTACTGTTCACAAGATTTCCAACTCAGAAGACAAAGGTGTGGATGATGACAGTGCCCAAGAATCACAAGAATATCTTCAAAGATTATTTCCTGAAGACAAGGAGAGTTCTGTAAGTCCTTATTTTGCAAAAAATTAACACCAAAATTGCTTGAACTTACTATAGATTTAGAATGATATTACACTTGAAACTGATGCTAGAAGCTTGAAGCTAACAGAGCCTCCAGGCATGACACCTAACAGCCCGAACATTAATCCCCAGGTCTATGTTGTCTTGGAGCCACTGGATTTACCTCAGGAAAATTTGGCCAAAGATTGCATTGAAGAACTCTTGCATGAACTGAAGAATGCCAAGAATCTTCAAAATACAATTCCTGAAACCAAGACAGATCAGGTACTCAATGGGTTGTGTTACAAAGACTTCCCAGCACTGTGCTGTGCAAGAGTCAAGCTCAGCATTGCAAGTTGCAATACAAAAATCAATGTCTTCTTTCATGCTTACATTACTGTCATGGTGGGGATATTGAATCTATATGTTACAATTCTTTACTTCATGGCTTGTACCTGCTATGCGACTTTTTCTCTTTTAAAATAGACAATTATCACATGAACAGTTATATTTGGACTAGCCAACAGTATTGATAGTTATTCTTAGTATTACATGCACAGACCATCATGTTTTACTATAAGTAGACCTTTGTACTTTGGTCTTGTTCCTTAGCTTGACCTAGGCAAATATACAGCCTTGTGACATCCTCACTCTGATCCCTTGAAACTCCAACAAACTCAAACCTCTTAGACTTTATCTAGAGGCTCATCAAACCTAAGCTTCACCTAGACAGTGACTCAGTGACTTGACAACTGTCCTATGCTCTAGGAAGTGTGTCTTACCTCAATCACCAATATAACATGTGGTTTCACCACTTTCATACAGAACACCGAATCACCAAACTACACCTTGAACTTGTCACTTGGCTCCATCACCATAACAAAAGGTCAAGCTAAACACCACATTTGTCTTATCCAAGACAGACACCACCAGAACCCTTCGACACCACATCTCAATTCAGAGTACCCACCTCTGACTCAGAAGAAGAACACTCACTCTACAACACCCCAGAACCCTGAACAGAAGACAACACCCCACCTCTAAGTGCAATCACATTTGGACCAGAAGAGACCCTAGAATATCAACCAATAATGTTGATCAAACCCACAAAACAACCCAGAACCCCATATCTCCCATCAATCTCACAGATCAATATGGCCAACACCACAGCTGAAACCTCCATTGGGCAAACTGATACCCAGGGAAATGACAAAGAAATCAGGATGGGAACACCATCCCATTTTGAAGGAGACAGAACAAAGACAGAAGGCTTCCTTGTCAACATAGGTCTTTATCTAGCTGCAAACAATAAAGTCTACAACAATGATGTCAAAAAGATATGCTTCATGCTGTCTTACATGAAGGGAGGATCTGCAGGAAAGTGGAAGGCTCTTTGAGTCAAGGAATATACAACAGGTACATTCCCAACCTTTGACCAATTCTGGTTGAACTTCAAAAAAGCCTTCCAATCCTCTGAGACTGCTGGAGAAGCATGCCTTCAGCTAAAGAACCTCAGAATGACAGGAACTGCCAATAAATTCATCTCAGAGTTCCAAACCCTAGCTGCCAAATCAGGACTCGCAGAGGACATGGCCCTCATCAAATACTTCATGAAAGGACTGAAGCCCAGCCTTCTCACAAAGATCCACAATCAAGACACCATACCTGCAACCATTGCAGATTGGTACAAATACACTGCCCAGTATGACAACAATTACAGGCTAGGAGCGGCAATTGCCACCAGACTCAGAAACCAACGAGGAAACCCAAACCAGAATAGTGGAAAACATTTCCATATTCCCTGATACACCCCAACCCCAACCTCAGTCACTAAGCATGACCCAAATGCCATGGATGTAGACAAGATATCCATCAGCAAACTCACAGATGAACAACAAACTGATCTGATGAGAAAAGGAGCCTGCTTCTGCTGCCATGAAGTAGGACACCTATCTTGAGACTGCACTAAGTATCCTGGGAATTCCCAGAATGCTACGACTAGTGCCCCCACATATCAGAAGAAGAACTACAAGGACACTGTGGCTCACATCAGAGCCATGATGAATGAACTCCCTGAAGATGACCAAGAGAAAGCCTATGACAGGATCGAGAAACAGGGTTTTTAAAGCAGTGGACTAGGCCAATGCTAGTTTCACCTTCTATTACTATCTCAAATGTAATTGTAGCCACAAGAAATTGAAATGCCATGAACATCAATGCTACAATTACTGAGAGAAAAGTTGGAACAAAACCCCTCATTGACTCAGGAGCTGGAGGAATATTTTTGTTACAACTCTTTACTTTGTGACTCATACCTGCTATGCAACTTTCTTTTTCTTTAAATAGACAATCATCACATGAACAGTTATATTTAGACTAGCCAACAGGAACAATAGTTATACTTAGTACAACATGCACAGACCATCATATTTTACTATAAGTAGACTTTTGTATTTTGGTCTTGCACCTCAGCTTGACCTAGGCAAATATACAGCCTTGTGACATCCTCACTCTGATCCCTCAAAACCTCAATGAACTCAAACCTCTTAGACTCTGTCTAGAGGCTCATCAAACCTAAGCTTCACCTAGACAGTGACTTAGCAACTCAACAACTGTCCCTTACAACAGGAAGTGTGTCTTACCTCAATCACCAATACATTGCATGGATTCTCCACTGTTGTACAGAACACCAAACCACCAAAACCTGCCTTGAACCTATCACTTGGCTTCATCACCATAACAGTTTTTGGATCAGAAGTTTGCTGAACAACATGATCTGAAAATGGAACCTCTAGAAAAACATATCATGGTCTACAACATCAATGGTACACAAACAAAACTGGAAGAATCACCCACTACACCTGGCAGAATCTTCACATTGGAGGAATGAAACTCCAAACTCAGTTCCTCATATCCAGTCTTGGCAAGGAACAGATGATTCTTGGCCTCCCCTGGTTGTCTCAGGTGAATCCAAGAATTGACTGGTACAAACAAACCCTGGAAATCATCCCCTCTTGAATCAGACCAAACTGTTCTGAGGTCATCAGAAAGTCTAGGGAAAATGATAAGAAATGAAGGGAAATTGTCACAGTCACAACCCCAGTCTTACCCCAAAAGGTCACTATAGAAGAAGTTGAAGATAAGGAACCACTCCTTATTAATGCCTTCATCCTTGGAAACAACACAGCACATGTTCTGGAAATCTCCAAATCAACCCCAGATTCCCTTGAATATACCTTCATTAGGGCAAAAACCTCCATCTCTCAGACCTTAGCCCAACAGGCTGAGAAGAAGGAGAAGAAGCCTATTAAAGAACTGGTTCCTGAAGAATATCATGAATTCAAACCAGTCTTTGAGAAGAAAGCCTCAGAACAGTTTCCCCCATCTAGACCATATGACCATGCCATTGACCTGAAACCAGAATTTGCACCACAAGATTGCAAGATCTACCCTCTGACACCCATTGAACAGAAACTCCAGGACAAATTCCTCAAAGAAAACCTCCAAAAGAAGTATATTCAACCATCAAAGTCACCAATGGCCTCTCCATTTTTCTTTGTATCAAAGAAAGAAGAAGGAGCCTTCCAACCCTGTCAAGACTACAGATACCTAAACAATGGCATGATCAAGAACACCTATCTGCTTCCACTGGTAAGTGATTTAGTGCATAAATTGAAAGGTGCAATGCTATTCTCCAAGATGGACCTCCGAAACGGTTACAACAACATTCAGATCAAAGAAGGAGACAAATGGAAAGCAGTCTTCAAGACAAACAAAAGGCTGTACAAACCCACTGTCATGTTCTTTGGACTATGCAACTCCCCCAGAACCTTCCAGGCATTCATGAATGATGCCTTCAAAGACATGATTGATGAAGGATGGATTGTCATTTACATGGACAATATCCTTATCTTCTCCAGAAACACAGAAGAACACAAAGCACAAACAATTCATGTTTTGGAACAACTATGGCAACACGACTTGTACTTGAAACCTGAAAAGTGCAAGTTTGACACACAGGAAATTGATTTCCTTGGTCTTGTCATCAGACCAGGAATTGTGGCAATGGACCCTGCAAAACTTGCAGGAATCCAAGATTGGAAAACCCCCGTCACAGTGAAAGGAGTAAGATCCTTCCTTGGATTTGGAAACTTCTACAGGAAGTTTATTGGACACTACTCGGACATTGCACAACCTCTGAACCATCTTAACAAGAAAGACAAGAAGTTTGAATGGACCCCTGAATGCCAAGAAGCATTTGACAAGCTCAAACAAAAATTCCTTGAGAAACCGGTCTTGTCCATCCCCAACACAAACAAACCATTCCTCATAGAATCAGACACCTCTAAATGAGCAATGGGGGCAGTCCTGAAACAACAGGATATCAATGGTGATTGGCACCCATGTGGATACATCTCCCATTCCTTCTCTGCACCAGAAAGGAACTATGAGATCTACAACTGAGAACTCTTAGCAATTGTAAGAGCACTTGAGACCTGGTGCCACTACCTCCTTGGAGCACCATTCCCAACAATGATCCTGTCAGATCACAAAAATCTGACTTACTTCAGAACACCACAGAAATTGAATAGATGCCAAGCAAGATGGAGTCTATTCCTATCAGAATTTGACCTCAACTTGATCCATGTACCTGGATCAAGGATGGTGCAATCAGACTCTCTGTCACAATGAGAAGATCTTTGTCCTGATGAAGACACAGACAACAAGGATGTGGTCATGCTACCTGACCACCTCTTCATCAAAATAATCAACACAGAACTCCATTTGGCAATCACAGAAGCTGTCATGAAGGATGATCTCATGACAGATGCAATTACAGCCCTCAAAACAAATGGAATTCCCCCAATCAAATCTGCTCTTTCTGATTGGAAACTCGAAAACAGCATTGTATTCTTCCAAGATAAATGCTATGTACCCAACAATGAAGAACTCTGAAGGAACCTAGTGAAACAATACCATGATTCACAACCGGCAGGACACCCAGGCCAGTACAGAACCCTTGAACTAGTCAAACAGGAATATTGGTGGCCAGGAATGTACACCTTTATCAAGAAATACGTCAAAGGATGTGCCACCTGTCAGCAAATGAAGGTTAATACACATCCCACAACACCCCTGATAACACCAATCGCAGCACCAGCAGAAACATACCTGTTCTCCCACATCACCATGGACCTCATCATGGATCTACCTGAGAATAACAGAGATGACTCAATATTGGTTGTGGTCAACCACTCATCTACAAAGGGAGTAATTTTAATCCCTTGCAACAAGAAGATTGAT
>JASFDD010000750.1:0-10003 GCA_036937055.1 Nidula microcarpa | reverse complement strand
AAGGGATAGGAGCACGGGAACATTTTTTAATTTTCGAAATGGTCAAAATGATTCAAACACCTGGTCACCCATAGTACCCCTCCGTCGCCATGTCCGTGGGGATCGGCATGGTGTGATGAAAAACCGTGATGTTTGGTCATGTTTGTCCCACACCCAACCGCTTGTTTTCGTCAGTTCCTCCTCGTTGCAGGTGATTTCATCCACTTCCCTCGCATTTAGAGCACGTTAAAGTAGATTTTCGCAATGCTATTAATGTATATTTCATCTTTATGCAGGAATTTGAGATTATTTTGGCTGTTCCGCTACCGAATCACCTGAGATAGGTATTTAATTCAACTTCCAAAATCTTGTTGTTTCATGAGGCTCTTAAAAATCAAGAATGTGTCCTCGAAGCATGTACTTTTTATGGTCAACAGAATATATGTCCTAAATTTGAGTTCCAAGTTATTGGACAATTTGATAGAGGTTGAGCTGCGAAATCAACATGTGTTCATCTGGCCAGTTGTTTGCTCATCAAGATCAGGCATATCTCAGAGAAATAGAGCAAAGATCAGATGAGAAACATTTAGTAGCCCATTAATAACAATTGGAAATTAATTAGTCAGTATCCTCTTCATCCTCCTCCTGGTCCTCCTTGTTTTCATCCTCTATTTCGTTGTCAGGGTCTGACTGTGTCAGGTTGTCTGATGCAGCAATTTCAGGATTCTTGTTTGCATTGAGCAATAGTTCTCAGAGGTTGTGGGTTTTTCTATTAGAGCATCATTCAACCTAGGTAGGAAATGAAACAGATCTAGTTGACATACTTGGAATTGCGGGTAAGGGCTGTGATGATGGCAGAATGCTTGTACATTTGCAGATTGCAGGTCTTCTTCTTCAATTTGAGAAGAACATCATTGTTGAGGAGTTTTGCATGGACACTAAGTTGATCTTGTAGTTGTTTTACCATCATACAAGCTATTTCTGCATGATCCAAAATGAGACCAATGGCTGTCAGTTGTGCTATCTCTGCTCATTTCTTGTTTTTGGTGTCATGTTGCTTTTTTTGCATGGCCAATGCCATCTCTTGCTGTGCTGTAAGTAAATGTTCTTGGAATTTGGTGTTCTTCCCACTGGCTCCTTCAATCCTAACCTGTTGCATAACATGGAGTTGATCTGCATCTGTACAAAGCTTTTTGGTGAACATCTCTGTGTTGTTTTGCTCCACATGAGCCTTGTTTGAGAACCCAGAAGCAGTACCATTTGGATGAAAGTGAGCATCAACACACCAGGATCCAAGGGATCCTTTGTTTGGGTTGTTAGTGCTGGAATAAAAATCTTCCATTTCTGTTCTGCAGTCAGTTGATCAAACAGACCACCAGGGACAAACTCCTGCATGAATTGTTGCCAGCTGTCAGCACATCCAGAGAACATAACCATTATCATGAGCTCCAGGCCAGGAAGCTTGGAAGCCAGAATTTGGATGGATATGAGAAGAACTTTGTCTATCCAAGGCTTGCCATCAAGGGTGATTTCAGAGGCAGAGGTGCTGGCATCAAGTAGCAATCCAGGATTGGCGAGGCTGCCAAGTTTTCCTGGGCCATCCAGAGAGCTGTCAGGTTATGGTCATGAGCTTTTTGTGCAGCAGTGTGATGTTTAGCCATTAGAGAAGAGAATCCCAGCTATATGCAAACAATTTAGACGAAGGGAAACACCGCACTGGTCAATCACACCAGATCAGCAAATTGACAGGCTCTTGACAGCCTTGACAGCCAAGCTTTCTTCAAAGCCATTTCTCCTCATTCCTCAAAACTCTCTGGGTCAAACATGACCAGAATATGTTTTCAAATGTTTTCATAGTTGCAATTTCCGCTTTTTCCATCATCTTCCTACTTCAACATCGCTTCTGTTGACCAGTTTCCATTGTAAAAGAAGAGAAATGAATTTTTTGATATTTTGCAATAATCAAATCATTTTTAGGCATTTTCTACATATTCTAAATATTTTATGGGATTTTTTACTTGAGTGGAATGTCCAGAGTATTTGAAACAAAAGTGCACCATTTCAAGAACCAGCACACATCAGGGACAAACAAGGAACAAATATCATGATTTGCCCACAAGCCACATCAGTCCCCAATGTCTGGTCAGCAAAGCATCATCATATCTTCAGAAATGCATGTAAATCTTCTGAGGTTTAGCCTCGAACGATCAAGATGGTGATATCAGTGCATTGTTCTCCACTCATCCCTCATCCCACATCCCTCATTACCCTGAAACTCAAAACCTGCCTGCTAACCAATCTACATCTGTTTCTCTCTCACATCTTAGCTCATATGGATAAATGACTACTACCACTGCCTCCCATCATCCTTCATCTCCAAGGCCTTCCCCATCCCCTCTGTCTCCTCCAGTCGACCTCCTCCTACACCCCTTCTCCCAGTCTGTAACAAGCTACAGTACACTCTTGCCTACCTACTGCAGCACCTCCAATGTGAGATAAGTCCACTAGTCCCTTCTTGTCACTGGTCTGCTGCTCCCTTCTTGTCATCGGTCTGTTGGTCCCTTCTTGTCTCAAATGACCCCATTATTCAGTGTTTCCTCTTTGAAAGTGCCCTCACCCCTCCCCTATCCCCAGCATGATCTGATGTCCTCATTTACCTTCTGCCCCTGTCATATGTTAACTTTGCCTGCCTCCACCCTTCTCCAGCCTGGTGAGCCTTGCTCAACCCTTGCAAAGCTGCCATTCCATGTACTCCTGCAAATCATGTACCTCGTGTTCCTGCAGATGCTGGCTGTTGATGAGGGCAAGGTTGAGAGGCAGAGGAAAATGTTACTATCACTTGTTTGCAGCTTATGGCTCATGAATCACACATTTTACATCAGTGAGCATTGTCATTCTGCATCTTCCTGCCTTCTTCTCTCATGCTACATCACTAAAATAACTCCCTCATTCTTGGCATGCATGAATGTCCTCCACTCGATCTACCTCCCACCCACCAACCCCTCATCTGGCCACCCTACACCTCTGACCCGAGTCTTCATCTCCTTCTTCCCCCTCCTCCATGTCCTCCTTGTCCACCATGCCCCCATCCCCATCCATGCCAAGCTACACCCCCACCCCCCTCCTTGCTTCCTCCTTATAACCCTTGCAGCATGGAACCCCCATCCTTGACTGCTTCATTGTGCTCAAGATGTGCAAGGACATGTTTGCAGACAACTTGGTGCTGCACCTGGAAAGGGAGGACTTGTTCAAGGACTTGTTTGATCTAAGCCAGCTGAAGGCACACTTGGAGGACCTTGTACACATCTACAGTGTATGGGAGGGCATGGTGAGTGTGCTTGGCACCCCAGCATCCAGGAGCATGTCTCATGCCAGGTCAAGCCTGAGCACATCCAAGAACACCAGCACCAGCACCCTAACCCCCTGCTCGCCTGTTACCCCTCCCCATCCACCCTCACTATATGTGCCTCAGCCTTCTTCTACTCCCTCAAGTCCTTATACTCCAAGTCCTCCCTAAAACTGCATCCCCTCCTCCCACCTCAACCCCCTATGCCCAAAATAACACCCCTCACCTACTCTCATGGCTCTTGGTGTCATTTTCTCAGTGGCATGTCAGGCTGGTGCTCTCAAGCATGGGGCAGGGAAATGGAGAACGATTGTGGAGGTGCAGTGGAGTAGGGACAAGGGGTTGGAATTTGTGGCAAGAAGGGTGGTGAGTGAGTTGAGGATGTGGTTGAAGAAGTAGCAGGCCAGGGGTTTATTTTTGGGGTGGATGGATTTTTTAACAAACAAGCTTTAAAACTTGAATTTACAGAATGGATTATTGGATAGATGTCAGTTATTCTCTCTATGTCCAAGTGTCGATAGAAGCTCGCTTTGGTAGAGTGAGGCAACAAGTCTAGACAACAGCATTCATGTATTAAAAATTTGGACACATCTGCTGGCACCTAAGTGACATTGTACAATCTGATATGTATATATATCATTCCTAGTACTACAACTATCATTGCTTTTGTGGTTTGTTGTTGTCCCAGGTTGTATAGTAACTCTTCATCAATAGCCAGAGGAAGAGAGAAGCATTGATATTTTGTAGGTTGGTTGTCTTTTACCATTATTATAGTGGGGCATTGTGGGACATTCCAGAGAGATAGACATTCTGCTCCACATCTGTATCAATTGAAGCAGTGGGTCTTTAAATTGCTTTAACAGTCAAACATTTATAAGCATACACAGCTGATCGATGTGACCACAATTGCAAACCTTGAGCCAGTCAATAATATAGATCCTTGAGTCCCACTTATCGCTTATGTCTTGTACTGTGGGTGAGTTCAGGATGATAAATACAAGTTGCTGCTTTAATGCTTTCAAGGAGCTCCTGCAATGGTGACATCTGAGGCAGATTCAGCACCCAGGCCCTGTGGCACCTACACAGTGTGATGTCAGTTATATTCTTCAAGAAAAGATGCTTAAAATTTTAGTCACTGACCAATATGCCATGGCAGAAGGCAATATGAAAATTCTTCCTGTTGTGACAGTAGGCAACTGTGTGCAACTATCAAGAATATGTTTCATTGCCATAACATGTACATCAGGATCGACATGATATCTTCCTGAATGAAAAGCATCATCGAGGAAGATGCAGAATGCAGGTATGGTGATAGCAACAAAGCCATTGTCATTCAGTAAAAACATATCAAAAGCCAATACACTTTTCAGCGGTTGAAGAAATTCATTGACAGCGGCTTTGCAGTAATCTGTGTCATCAGTTTTCATTGTCAAATATTGTAAAAATAAGAAATTTTGGGATGATCTCGGCACATTGCAAGACACCTAACAACAAAACAAGTTTTTGTTGGTTTTCAATTTGACAAAGATATTCAAAGAAAATGACGTCAAGGACTGATTGAACAATTGGAAATATTTGTTGACAATGCCTTGACTGTATAATTTGTTGAGTGTTCGTGTGATAAATACAAGATGAAAGACCACCTTCTGCAAAATTGTGTAAGCATAATTGATGATGTGATCTTCGATGTACGACGTGATTGCTGGGGCCACTGCTGAAGGGGACACTCCCTGCGGCATCGGTTTATGAAACAAATATCCATTTGACATGCCATTTCCAGTTCCGCTCTTCAAGCTGAATAGACTTTCCAACACTTCCTCGAAGTGTGTCCAATTAACGGAGGAGCAATTAGCCAACACACGCTTCACCCAGTTTGATAAGAAATCAAACTTTTGAACCTCGGTCATGAATCCAGGTTGCCATTCAGAGCCTCTCGCAAAATGTTCAAACCATAGTACAATGGCATAGATCCAGCCCACTGCATTAAACATTAAGCTTCATGTTGGTAGAGATGAAAACATATCCCTGTACTGACCATATTGTTCTGGCTTGCCGAATGGAGGCATACCTCCCATCACTTTCAGGCAAGAGCGAGTAATGTGGCCATGTATGATGGCGATGTCAATGAAGTATTGCTGAGAACAACTTCGATCCATTAAGAAGTCAGTAAATGAAACATGATGAAATTGAATTTCTGATTTCTGACGGAATGACTTCGTTGCAGGCACAGAAATAAGTGAATGTAATCCGTGAAGTGCTGCATATGCCTCTCCTGGTGCAAGAGACAAAAGTTGTTCCAATAGAAGGAACAAATGTTGTATGTTGTGGAGGGTGGAATCAAGCACAGAAATAGATACAGGGGAAGATTTTGAGTTCTCCGAATATTGCTCTACTTGATTAGTGGTAAGATGCAGAGATTGCCTGAGCATTTGAATGGCAAAAATGTACCCAAGGACATTCATTGTATGTTGTGGGAGGTGCACTCTTGACAAGATCTCTGTATAGAGCCTATCCAAATCAGATAGTGGGTAGGTGCCGTTGGATTCCTTACTTCCCAAGACAATATCAAGCTGCGCTGCAGGTGAACAGTCAGGTGTGTCGACGAATTTCAGGACGGTGGCGGCATAGATGAACTGCTGTGATGATTTGTCCACAAGTGTTTCGATCACGCCAGGAGCCGGCCATGGCCGTTCTACGAAACACATTGTATGCTGATGTTCTGGGGCATTCAATATCCTGGCAAATCCACTCTGCAAAAAGGTGCAAATATCATGTTCCACACCGCCAAATGAGCTAAGGGAGATGGGCTGAGATACGAATATAAGCTGCTTCGTGTCGAATATGTCACAGATTTTAAGCTCTGGTCGACTGGTAATGAGGAAGCTGATAGGGAACAGAAAGTAGCGTACAAGACTCCCAATGAGATTTAGTATGTGTGCCTGTATGATGCTATCAGAGCATTCGTCAAGGCCGTCAATGACAATGACCCACGATAACAATGGTCCCCAAGAGATTCCTTGTAACGGCTCTAGAATCAGCCTCTGCAGTTGCATTTCTAGTGATTGGTCAACTATCGAAGGATCGCGCTCCACCACTTTATCAATACGTTCCTTCAATTCAGGGTTGTTCTGGGCGAGTTGGTATGCAATGGTGGTGAATAGTCGACTTGCGTTATTACGGCTACTCGCATTCCGTGAGAAAAAAAAGCTGGCAGCTAGCTGGCCTGAGCTGTGGCATCTCGCGGAGATAGTCTGGGCAATCGAAGACTTCCCAGCTCCTGCAGGGCCGTGCAACCATAATATCCCTGAAATTTTTTTCTTATTTCCTCCCATGTCATGATGTCGTTCAAGACAGCTATACGAGTCTTAGGATGGCATTTGGGGGCATCGAAACGTTCGTGAGAATTGTGCATTGCGCCGGTTGGGATTGATCGATACAGCGGCTCTATTCCTGTTCATAAATCAGTTACAAGCTAAATCCAGAAGAGTGAGATGATACTATACCTGATCTTCCGTGGGTATAAACTTTGTTTGTCGTATTTATGATGGACCCTCCATTCGTATTTACGAAGGATCCTCCGTTCACAGAGAAGTTGTGCGCACTGTGGAACATGGCTGCTCAATGAAGCTTTTCTACCAGTTTATTCAGTACATCAGCGTCGATATCAGACCATTATCGCCATACAACTCACGGGTTTCAACCTTAATACTTTGCAGGCTACAACGAGTATAGATCTTTGGGTACCAGTGTAAGACCGACTGTCTACCTGAGAAATGCGCGGGAATGTGGCCTTGGATTCCACGGTTCTCTGCGAGAAATGCACTGCGACGCTCCTACAATGGTTGTATGATAATGAAGTCTCGTTGGCTTCGTCCCAATGTGAGCGAGAATGGGTCGATGAGGACTATAGTGGGAGAAGGAGAGTGCAGTGCATGCTGATTAGCGCCCACTCCACACACTGCCGCAATTTCACGAGGATGGCGCCTATACAAATGCCACAGCATCGCCCTGTCAAAATCAAAATGCCACAGCATCATCGAAGAGGTGTTCCGGGAAATAAATGAATACAGCCCGATGAAGCTAATACACAGCAGAAGCAATACTTCTACTCAATATCAAACACAAAGAGAAGCGAGTCATAAGCTTGCAAGAATAAACCCCAAATTAGTTAACAGGACGATATCCACGACAGGATCATACTCTACCTTGGGAGAGAAGAGCTCAGAATCCATGAAGAGGATAGTTTAACGATGTGAACGCTGACAATCCCAGGAAAGTTCAGCGATCAACTAGAGAGTCGCCGGTGCAAGAGGAGACCAATAGAAATAGAAGTTGTGAGAGCAACGTGCACAGATGTGGAATTGATGACAGTGCATTGCGAAAAGCCATCAAACTCGCTGGGAGAAGTGGGTCAAAACCTGAAAAGTAGATTAGTCCATACAACGGGATGCATGCATCCATTGTTCCCATAAAGGACTAGATCAATGCTAGTCTGAGGGGAGAGCTCGGGAAGTAGGATAAAGAGGATAGCTTAATAATGTGAAGGTAGACAATTTCAGGGCATACGGTAGTTGACTGCTAAGGCCACATCTTATTATATCCGATCCTAAACACTGACTCAAAACAAAGCAACAGAATTAAGGCGTAGAGTAACTGTGAGCTTTTAAAACCCAGCTTCGTCTCCGGACGTCTGCTAGCCCATATACCCTGCCTCCTGGACCAGTCAACTAGAAAGCATGGGATCGTGCCTCCAAGATACTAGTCAGCGGCACCTAGCCATTAGGAGAAGATTTATCATGCTCACAGCAAGCCTGGCATAGATGATTTGAATCAAAGAAGCTGGAGATGTGAACATAGAGGGCTTGAAGCCTGACGAGTTCGATGCCACTAGACATATGCATGTGGTCTGACATTTATGTCAAAGAAAGATGAAGGTCAGAACTCACGATATGTAGGAGTGGATAGCAAGTCATACGAGACAGCTATCCCGGTAGTGCAAGCTTTTAGCAGGAGTTTCTACTGCAATAGTTAGATGAAGCTGACAACATTCTGGCTGTTCCTTACAATTGAAATCGCGATGTCTACCCAGCCTGACCTGTGACAATACCGAGTAACTGCGAGAAATTTGTGAACCGTGGAATATGCATGCGTTAGGCTTGAGGCCGAGGGTGCACGCGCGAACTTCGGGAGTATTGAAACTTGGGTGTGCCGCGTTGCGTTGAAGTTGGGTGGCGATTGTATGAACCAAAATTCAGAAGCCCTTGACAAACACGAACACATTCAGATACGAGAATTGCTGTTTGCGCTGGTTGCTCAAGCGCTCAGGAGCCAGACTCCTCAGTTGACAATAACGAGCAGTGCCAAAGCGAGTTCCGATCTGACGCGGAGGCCGCACCAAGGTCCATCACGACGTCGGGTCCCCAAGATATCCAAACCCCTCATCGATGACGCATCGTATCCAAGATTCAGTAGCGCGTATGCTGTTCCGAGAACGCGCCTTCGGCCTGTATGCCGCCCCACCCTCAGCGATGGCAACTACATCTTCTGCGCCCTCTCTGGCCAGCTCTACGTCTCCCTATCCAAGCCTTTCCTCCTCCAGAAGTCGATGTAATAACAGACGTGCTATGAGCCCGTTGCCGAGGATGGCCATGAGCGTGAGACGCATCTCAGCTATATGCAGGAGAACGGTACGCATCTTATCCATTATCTACTTGCTGCAGACGCGTTTACTTACTGATGCTGTATGGCAGCGACATATGGCGGGGCACATATAGCTCTTGGCCTTCGCGTACATGACCCAGCGGAATGTCAAGGTTATCCAGCCCGGCCTCATGTGCGTGATCGAGTGGGCCACGTTCGGAGACTTGTCTGCGCCGTTGTCCTCTGTGCTTCCCTCGTCGTCAACCACGACAGACTCGGGCTACACGGAGAAGGAGGCACGCAATGCCATGAAGAGAACCTATCGGCATGGCTGGGGTGTGGATAGCGAGGAGAAGGAGCAGGAAAGGGAAACAGAGACAGTGTATGTTGTATGCGTTTGCTTCCTCCGTTCCCTTACCCTTATATTTCGCGCTATAGATACCACGGCTGGGAGCACTTCTCCTTCCACAGCCTGCGCAGCCCTCACTGACCTGCCCGCTTTGTATCTTTCTCCATCACCTGTTACATACACCTATCCACTACGACCGCGACCCATGGCTCTTACGACCGTCCCCATTACATTTTTATTTCCTATTTTAAACTCATTATCTGCATTAACATACAGGGTTTCGGCACATCACATATACATCAATACTACATGCACGCTGCATACGCACACTGCATACTATGCCCACGCACAATATGAGATTGGCATTTTATATATGTATTTTACGCGGTAGCGCGAGGTCTGTTGCGAAGGTGGAGAGACACGTCGATTCCCACGCTGTGATGGGCTCGCCATGATTTTCTTCGCCAGTGCCTTTTATTATTTTTATTTTCATGTCTTCTGGTATGCTTTCTTTCAAGGAACTATCAAGTTCTCATTTCAGCCTTCAAGTATGCCATTCGACCTTGACTGGAATGAGGCTTTCACTAGACTCGAGTAGATTTCATCCCTGCAGTAATATGCACTGCAAGACTTCGAAAAACTTAGAATTCTCACTATTTACAAACTATGTATCTTGTATTGATTTAATT
>JASFDD010000749.1:0-10029 GCA_036937055.1 Nidula microcarpa | reverse complement strand
GTATTGATTGAATTCAGCCTCAGCAATAGCTTTATCTTCTGCTAATTCTATTGATTGGATATTTGGATTTGAGAGAGTGCTCAAACATATCAAGTCAAGCAAAGCAAGAATTTTGCACTGTAGCAGCCTGAGATGCTGAAGATGTTCATGTAATTTGATGTACAGGTTGAACTACAAAAGGATCAGATGGTAACTTGCAACACTCTTTTTGATATTCAAGCATCTTTGAGGAGAAACAAGGAGAGGAATGTGTTCATTGCAGAAACACGACAAGTAGGAGGTCAAGTGTGTCAACAGTGATCAAAGATTGACCACCGATGATGCAGTGATGGCCTGTTGGCTCCTGGTGATGAGAACATCTGCCAAAAGGGGATGGTCACCTCAAGGTCACCTCAAGTTACCTTGAGGTCCTGATTTGGTACCTCAAGGTAACCTCCACCTTAAGGTACCTTGCCTTCCAGCAACACTAACTGTACAGTCAAACAGGGTAGCTTGTTACAGCTAACAAGGAAATGATAGACCAGATTTTGCCATGCTCTGCTTAGTGTGTTTGTTTACTTGTGGGGCGTACAAATAAACTACATAGCACGGCTGTACGCATCCTCCAACCTGCCTCCAGGCCTTCAACCCACCATTCCTTTCATATGGTCCTGCAGCACTCTCCCTCACTGTTGATGACATCCATATCAATATATTCAATATATATATTCCATTTCCCTGAGGCTTTGCATGTTAGAAGACATTGCTCATGACATTGAGTCTCCTGGCAAGGCCATGATAAGGGGCATATACTGTGTTTGTTTTTTTTGAGGTATTCCAATCTTCAACATGGCTGACAAATTGCCTCTCTACAATGAATATGCATTGTAAACAGTGAGTAGTAGCCTATAGTATGGTACGAGCAGCTGTTTGGACATGCTCCATAAGCTCCACAAGTAAATAAAGTCACTAAGTGGAGTGTGGCAAAACCTGGTCTATCGTTTCCTTGTTAGCTGTAATGTTTTAGTATAAATTCTCGAGATGGTATAGTTGTTGTTTGTCTTTCTCTTCTTGTCCTGAAGCAAAACTACTAATCACTCTACTCTTTCTTGTGTAGACCATTTCCATGTTCACATCAAGTTTGGCAGGATGCTAGGCATATTCTCTGGTGTGTTTCGTGTTTCTTCTCATCTTGCATCCCCACTCAACATGCATACCAACTCTATCTGCAGCTCAAACTTGGTCTCACTGGTGGTCCTGGCATCTTCCAGCACAAGTCGCTCATGTATGGCCTGGGCAACCAACACAGCTTGCTGGAAGCCATTCATGCATGTGAGCATGAAGGGTCTGCGCAGGACTTGCTTCGTTGTTTAGGTGAATGTTGTTTCCTTGTCACATGTGTATTGCACTATTGGAACTCATGTATTTTGTGCTGCAGACAAATTTTTGGACTATTCACACCTCATATGGTGTTTTGAGCAAGTCGCTCTTTTCCTGCCAACAAGAGACATAGGAAGAGCTGATAGACGGCTCTTCACACCAACACATGGCTTCAATCCATAGAATCTTTTCAACAGAACTCTCTGTGTATGAATGGTGCTGGGTGTGTTGATCCTACTTTCTTGGTCTATGGAGGTTCTGTAGTGGGCTCTTGATTGTGGCTTGCAGAATTCTATATGACATGCATCTCATCAGTGAAGACTCTATTGTCCATCTGTATGCTACAGTGCACTGTCATCTTTGTATGAGTCAATGCATTCAATATTGTTAATCATCATCAGGCTTGGCATCTCCTCATTGTTTATGTTGGAACTTGCCCCTGATCCTGGTGTACATCATGCCAGCTATGTGAACATTCCAACATGGTCCCCAAATCTCCTATCATAGTCCGGGGTATTCCTAAGTCGCTTTGGCCATTCCCACACCTTCATCTCCAGATCACTATCCTATCTTGAATCATGTATTTGTGCAGCTATGTGCTCAGTGGCATCCTCATACTGGATGTACTGGTGGCCAAATCCAGCTCTTCTGGAATAGCTGGGAATTGAAGCACTGCAGCATCAGGTGCTTGTTTCATTTCAGCATTTCGCATTTTTGCTACTTGGGAATGGAAATGCAGCATAGACACTTTATCTCATTAAAACTTCACAGTGCACTGCTTCATAATCCCCTTCATCATGTTTCCACTTCAAGCAGTTGCTATGTCTTTCAATAACAGACATCCTTTCTTTGTGGCTGTCACAACATCAACCAGCTTCTGCGATACTTGGGAACAGAAGGGTTGGATGATCGAATGATATTGCAAAGAAGAAAAAACTGAAATGTTCTCTGAATAGTCCTCTTCAGGCTTAAAGACACATCTGCATTGGAAGTTGGCTATGATTCATTGGTTCATATACCAAGCTGTCCCATGGCAATAAGTGGCAAGCTTACCACTGGCCTTATGTTGCCTGCTGGCAACAGTGGCACTCCAAAGCTCTTCTTCATAACCAGCACTGATAGTTTTACCATGTGAGCGTACAGAGAGAGCATAGCTAGGCACTGCAACGAGGAGTGTTGTGAATCAAGGTTGCACAGTGAATAAGAGAATGAACTGATTAATTATAAGTCCTCCTACAGAGATCCTTTTATACTACAGTACAAGTATTCTACTGTATTCCAGTAAACTACAGAATCTATCTACTGAGTCAATGATCACTAATCTAATTACTAAGTCTATTACTAAGCCCAAGATATTTCCCTTCTAGTAAGTTCACAGTTGTGCCAGATGAATCTCCAACAAGGAGCATGCACTGCTCACTTCTGTTTTCTTCCGCAGACTACTGTACATCTTTCCAGCACAAGAGAAGCGGCTCATCCCTACCCTAACCCTAACTTATCAACTCTGCATCTCCTCTGGGTGTCCTGAGGACCTCAAAATTGAGATCCTCAGTGCTTTCTATGCAGAGTCTAACATTCCTGAACAGTTGCCAGAGAACCAGTTCCAAAAGCTGATCGTCCAGCCACTGCTCAAGACTGCTGATGCCCTGCCTCATGCCTCTCCCATTGTATTCGTGCTCGATTCAGTACAATTGCAAGAATATCGAAAGTCTTGTTGAGATTGTTGCTTGTGTCATAGCTATCCTCAATGATGGTGGGGTCAATACAAAGGCAGTAATCATGAGTGTTTCTTATCAACATATCCTTAAGATATTCTAGTCATAAGAAAACATCATGTCCATTACAAATACATTCTATGCCAGTATCTCTGCAGCGCCTACTCTGTTCTCCTGTCTATGTGTTCTGCTTCCTTGTTCTCGACTTCAAGTACGACCAATCCGAGCCAGTTCAACAAGCTATTGAGATATGTTCTGCCATGGGCATTTTCAGTGGGCTCCCTGTATTCGTATATACTTTTGTATTTTGTGCAGGAATACTCCTTGGCCTTGGGTTTTTCTCTGTGGTACTATCATTCCCGCAGAGTTGCAAAATGTAAACTGATGGCGACATCACACCTCCGGTTCCACGCTGCAATTGTTTATACCTGCATTGCTGGAAAGGTGAAAATCTCTGCTTCATGGCAAATTAATTTTTATTTTATTTTGTTGAGAGGTTGTGAAGCTACTGTTGTAAGTGGCCTAGTTTTGCAAAATCTACCTGATATTTCCTGGGCCATCCATGGCTCTATTTTTTTTTTCAAAAAAAAAGGCAGAATCATACTTAGAATACTTATGTAAGTATGTGTGCTAATTTTCAGACCTCAATTTGCAGTGGTTGTGCCATAATTCGCGATTTACAGCACTAGGTCATTTTGCAACACTGCGGGAATGATAGTACTAGCTGCAGTGGTTTGCTTTTTTTAATGTCCTGATGCAGTATTTAATGTTTTCAGCTGCTATATCTGTGATGGGATACCGAGGGCTTGCGCGGTTTCTGCGGTTGAGGTCTATCTAAGGAGGAGGCCTTATTGGTCAATTACTTGTCCCG
Organism: Nidula microcarpa; assembly: GCA_036937055.1. NCBI lineage: Eukaryota > Fungi > Basidiomycota > Agaricomycetes > Agaricales > Nidulariaceae > Nidula > Nidula microcarpa. The sequence goes on along the minus strand of JASFDD010000749.1, from coordinate 6,084 downwards.
TCCCTAGTCAGAATGGTGAGCAGCTGTAGACCTTCTTTGAGCTTGCAAGTGGTAGCCGCCATTATGCAGCATTAGTTTCTATCATGATTCACTGTGTACAGTAGGGGCTGGTGCCTAGCAATATTCTTTTACATATACATCTGGTCTTTTGAATCTCCCTCACAAAGCACTACTTGGGTGGTTTGGGCTTCCCCTTAATCATAGGGCGATTGGGAGGGCCGTTGATAGGGCGATCGGGAGGGCCCCATGTATTCATTGGCACGAGTGCTCCTTCTGCACACCTACATCCACTACTGCACAATGTCGTGAGGAAGTGCAATCCGACATAAGCAAACATGCACCGTACCCGTTGTGCTCTTGTTCAGATTGAATTTTCTTCTGCACTTGCCTCTCTGAGCTGCTCCGACTACCCTCATTGTTGTGGAATGGTCTTGTGAGTAGAAGTTGAATGCCCTTGCGACCATAGCATACTTACCTTAAGGTGGAATCATGGGAACTAGAATGCATCCTGCACGTGAAGCATGGTCAGTCTCTACGTATCTCGGAGTCGACATAGGAACAACTTCAAGAAGTAGGCTGCACGTTCGCTCGCTGCTCGGTATCGATATTTGCAGTGGAGGAGAATAGAGGAAAATATAACAGTAAGCGCTCAAGAATCGAGATGATTTGTACTAATAGTCTGTCATTGAGTTCCACGTGTTCCTATAACCGCTCTCACACCGATAACGACTCCCGAATGACACCTCTTCCCTAACCTGCTGTGATCATGACCACGACTGGTCTTACACCGCCGACATCCGCTTTCTAACCTCCAAAAATTCCCACTATTTCTCAAAATCCTGGATATTCTAGGCGATATTCCATTATCCAAACTCAAGGCGGCCTCCTGGCATGGCTGGATGCTTTTCATGGTGCCGTACGAATGGCATGAAGAAAGCAAAACCAGATGTATCAAGAAACGTTTGTCAGACTTACAATTCTATAGACTAGTTATTCTCATAAGATATCTTTACATAATGTAGCAAGATCATGAAGACAATGCGAAGACGGTTCCTACAGTAAAAGAGTATGCTGTAGAGAGTGGAAAGCAAATAGTTCAAGTCCTGGAAGCCGCAGCAGATCTCGTTCCTGTACCTTATGTGAAGAGTGCTATTACTATAGCACTCGCAGTCATCAAAGCTTGCGAGGTCGTTTCGATTGCGTCGCATCTCGTGGAGGAATCAGACTAACATTATGTTTACCGATGTAGGAAGTGACTGCAATTGAAGAACGAGTCGAAGAGCTTAAGGACCGTGTCTGTCGTCTTATGCTCGTCATTGTCAACTCTATTACCGCAGACGAGGGTGATGAAATCAAGGATAGCATTTCAAAGGCTTCCAATGAGCTGAAGAGCGAAATCATCGCACTTGAATCGTGTGTCCGAGTTTATCATTCCTCTAAGCTCTTTAATACAATGTTTATATATTGGTCACAGGAATTTGAAAATGATCATCGAAGATCTAACTGAAATCAAAAACCAAAATCGCTGGATCCTGCTGTTTTATAGGGACCTGAACAAGACAAAGATCGACGCATGCATGAATCGTCTTACTGAAGCACTAGAGAGATTCAATGTAAGTTTTCACTTCCCAGCCACAGCATTCAACATATTTAATTTCGCTATACAGGTCTCACATGAGTTGCGCACCGAGGAAGCGCTCCGTGAGGTACGGACACGACTGGAAGGCATATATGGCCTCACGAAACATGTGTCCATTCAGCTACAGGATCTCTCTCGCAAAGTCGACATCAAATTTGATGCCTTGACGGCCCTCATGGGTGCGCATAAAGCATACACGAACCAGCCCCGGCAGGTAATGCCGATGAAGCCTGGAGTATTTCATGGTCGCGATGAGATTGTCAAAGATATCTGCGATCTTCTAAAGAACGACGAGACTTCCCGAGTATGCATCTTAGGGCCTGGGGGGCTAGGGAAAACATCGGTTGCTCTCGCTGTAATGGAAGAGCTCGTCGTGCGTGGCAAGTTTCACAAAGACAGCTGTTTCTGGGTCCCATGCATAGAAGCTACTTCACCCAATCTTCTTCGCCAGATTTTGTATTCCAGTCTCCGAATCACCCGAGACACGAATAATGCTCTGGATGACATCATGAGCGAGCTCGACTCCTCCAAAGATCCGCGCGTGATTCTTCTTGATAATTTTGAAACACCGTGGAACACCACTGAGGGTAGCCAGAGCGATGTCAATGAAACCTTGCGCCATCTTGGTTCGCTACCTCACGTTGCGCTCCTTGTAACGATGAGGGCGACATTTCCTCCATCAGAGGATGTCAAATGGCACTTTCGCAACCTCCTTCCAACGGATCTAGAAGCATGCCGCAAGATATACCGAGGTAACAACCCAAGCTTAGCGGATGATCCTCTTCTGGACGATCTCTTGAATGCCATAGGCTGTATGCCATTCGCCGTTACACTCATGGCGAAGTTGGGAAAGGAATCACAAGCCAGCGCCGGGGATCTCCTGGAGGAGTGGCATCGCGCGGGCACAGACATGATCTCCAAATCTCACTCCCTCGAAGCAAGCATGAACCACAGCATCAGCCTATCTGTGAATAGCGCCCTCCTCAAACAGGATCCGGAGGCAATGAAGCTGCTCGCTATACTCTCCATGCTTCCGGCAGGAACGACCGCGAAATGCCTTGACTGGTGGGCGCCCACTCTGGTATCAAAATTAGGCTCCATCGCCACTCTCACTAGAGCAGCGCTTTGCATCCGCAGTCCTGGAGACGTGCAAACATCAATAATCTCTGTGCTACCGGTCGTGCAGTCCTACATGCGCCTCAACAATCGCATATCAGACGAGGTGAAGTCTGAGGTGTATGAAGCGTGCTGTTCGTTCGTCGTTGATCATAAACCGGCCCTGGGAGAGTCCACGTATAAAGAGAAGATGGCAGCTTTGGCGAGCGAGGAGACGAATATACAGGAAATCCTTCTGGAGGTGTTTCCCATTGCACCTGGCAATTCAGCTAGTACATCTCACTCGTCACCGCGAGGTGATCATATACCCTCGGTTGGGGAGATGATGATTACTGATGCACTACATGCTCTATTAGCATTCAGCGAGTATGCGCTTTACGCCAGACATAGTATCGGGGTTCCTGAACACGCCTTGAAGGTTGCGCGAGCGAATAAGAAGAAGCGGCATATCGCCGAAGCGCTCTTCTGCCTAGGAAGAATACGTGCCCGAATGGATCACTACAGCGTTGCGTGTGCGTACTTCGAAGAAGCACATGGGCTCTTCAAAGGTAACGAAATACTGGATCTTCACCACGCAGGCGAGTGCTTGATCGAATTGGCACAATCATTGATGTACAGGGAGAAAGACTGGCAAGAACTCGAGAAGCTGTTGCTCGAGGCGCAGGATTTAGTGGCGTCGCCGCCTGCCAGTGAGCGATCACTAGGCCGTTGCTTGATGTTCCTTGGGTACACGTACTGGTACGCAGGTGATGCGAATCGGGCTTTAGACATGCTTGTAGATGCGAAGATAACTCTGGAGACACACGGGAATCCGGCAGACGTCGGCGCGTGTCTGTTCATCACCAGCCGTGTGCATGCTTTCGAGGAGCGATACTCCGATGCACTGGATACAGGAAAAGTAGCAATGGAAATCCTGGAAGACGTAGGTGAGGACTCACTCCTTTCCCAATCCATAATCTGCGCCGCACGCTATCTGTGCCACCTGGCACGGTACGAGGAGGCGCTCGAATGCCTCAAGAAGGCGGTGCTTATCAACCAGCGCTCTAAACTAGGCTCTCCCTACGGTTTCGCATGCACTTTTGAGCAGTTCGGGTATATCCACGCAAAAACGGGAGGGTACACTGCGGCATGTAGTGCATATGAAGAGGCACAGAAATATTATCGGGGGTTGGGTGATAAGATGGGCCAGCAAAGGGCGGAGGCCGTTGGGAGATGCGAGCACAACTTGAGGCTGCTTGTGCAGAAAGTAGAATCGAAAGCTACACCGGACAGCGGAAATGATGAAATCGATTTGTGGGCACCGTTCGCAGGGTGAGCAGATGCCTAAAACTCTGGCATGATCTGGAGTCTGCCATTTGGGCTATATCCATGCAGAGTGCGGCGATTATACTCTTTGAGGAGGCAGATGGCTCTGCTCGAACCAGATAAGAGAATGCATGGGGGAAGGACGACTGAGAGAGGCATGTCATCGGATATCATCGAGAGACGGTGGATTGCAAATTTTGTAAAACCAGTGACACGTGACGCAATATACGTGTTCTCAAAATACCATGTTGCCCCCATGTTGCCTTATTTGCCAAGGTCTTCTACACGTCGTCATTGTTCAGCAACTGCTTATCTCGCATGTTCCTGTGTTCATGCTCAAATTAACCTCGCCACACGCCTCGACATTAGTCTCGCTCGCCCTCATAGTGCGCAGAGCCCTCCCTCACCCATAGTAACGTTGATACAGCTTCCTACACACATCGAGTCTCTTAGCCTTCAAGCTTCAGGCCTCAGGGGAGGCATGCAGTCTCCCCAAATCAGCCGCCAATACTTTTTCAACCTTCGTGCCTCAGGATATTCCCTGTCTGGGTGTTAACGGTTGGTGATTTCCTATCGCCGACGGCATCTAGGTATGTCATGTGAAAGCACGTGTTGTCGCGTCGCGTTAATTCAGAACCTCCCTTCATCCTGCCGTGAACACGAAGCTGCACTCTCGGCACGCGTAAATATATCCAGAGCCTGATAAACCATGTTAGAATGCCCTGAAAATCAAATTTGCTTCCGTGATTTTGAAATTTTCCATCTTCCAACCACCAATATTCCTGAAGATAATACAACCCTTCCCAAATACGAGGACATACCAGAGCTCGTCCCAGTTCTCGAGTACTGATCATCGATAACACGATATCAGCGATGGTACATCAAGGGGCAATAAGAGTCATGCCAGGAGACCGGGCAACCAGAAATCGGCGTGCCATTGGCGTGCTAAGCGCGCAATATTTGTCCTTGTTTAAGCAGCGTATATATTAATTATTTCGCTTGAATTTGACCTCAATTCCTGTTGCTATTCCGCATTCTCATCGCTCAAATTGACATGTCTCTGTTTCCGGTCTAAATTTTTTTCTGAACTACCCTTGCATTTTTTTTTACTAAGCTCATTCCCCTCCAAAGGCCAAGAAACCTGTAAATCGCATGGAAGCAGGTTAAGTTACTGTGTTCCAAACAGATAGTGTACGGACAATGTATTCCACCAAAATAAGAATAATAACCTGCCTTGTATATATGTCCTCGTTGGAGCCTTTTCTTGATGCTGAAAATATGAAAAGCTTGCGTGGATATCATGAAGCTGAAACTGGAAGGTCTGGGCCATTTGGAGTCTGTGGGTATAGGTTACCTTGCATGAAGACCTTATAATAAATATTCTTTAACCAATTTCTGCATAAAGAAATTGCCGATGTCGAACACAACTTACATTGGCAGCGGACGTCAAAAGCGTCACTTTGTACAACCTGCCAGTACATATTTACTGACGCCAGTCAATAGATCCCATTGAATTAAAGCAAAATTTGTTAATGTTCCTGGAAGAAGTCTGTCAAGCAATGTCCGACGAAGGGTAGATGGCGAGCAGGCATCAAAGCAGTGCGAGATGTAGGTGAGGGAACACTTGCAATTGTTGAGTCACCCACCGATTTTGCAAGCATAGTACGGAGTGTTCACTGGCAATCAAAGTTGACAACAACTGGCTGCATCTATGATGATGCTGAAATTAGAAGTACGTCTATTCTCAGTTTTACTCGAACCTTTGAACTGTTCCAAAGTCTTCACCTGTGAGTTCGATGATCGGAAGTATTATGGGCCTGGGTGTAAATGACATACACGTGACCCAATATGCGCGTCGATCAAGGTGTGTGCCGGAGATGGACAACGGCGGTGACAACGAGCACAGGCCATCACATACCCCACACCGACACGTTACAAAAGATATGCTTAGCAGCCTATAGCGAACTCAGAGAGAAACACCATGCTGCGCACCCTCCTTACGCCTCTCCGTGCGAGGTTCGACC
>JASFDD010000748.1:0-10030 GCA_036937055.1 Nidula microcarpa | reverse complement strand
TGTCCCTCAGACTTCTCAAATCACTAACACAACTGCAGGACTTAGTCCTTGACTTTGTTGTATGGTACTCAGTTTGTCACTCTATCAGATTTAGGTATATTTTTGTTTTCACTCTCAAGTTGCTAGCTCTAACTAGCATGTCTAACTTCAAAACCAAACTGAGATCTGCTCGTTTCTCTGACTTAGCATTGCAGGAGCTGGTAGGCTCATCACTGCAGATCGCATTGTGAGAGAATGGGGGCAAAATCCCTGTTGTTTTTCTCATTCCTCATCCTCAAGCTTTTATCCCATCCTGAATAGCTATTCTTAGCTGATTCCATAGCTCGGTTCTCAGTTTGCTCGTATCTCAGGCATCTCCCACTAGAGATCAAATGTTTATCCATATTTATTCTCCAGGATGGTGTCCTGCCGGTGTCTTTCTCTTCTATTTTGCTCTCTTTTTTGGAACATAGCTACATATCTGAATATCTTGTTCCTCTGTATTTCTCTTACTTGTCTTTGTCTGCACCTAGTAGGGTCTCTCACTTAGCTAGTGTAGCTCCATATATTTTATTTATTATTATTTTACGTTCCGCTGTCTGTGGTTATTTGTACGGTCTCTTTTTGTGCAAAGTTCTACTATGTTTCCTCCTTTCTCATTGTGTGTGACTGTTAGGGCTTGCCTCTGAAGCCAAACAAGCACCACCTTTGCCTTGGTGCAGCTGTGCTATAGCCGCTCTCGGTTACAGGTTAGCTGTATCAGTCCCATCCAGGTTCTGGATGCCAGTACTATATTCAGCACTGCTGTGTTCTGTGTTTTCTCTTAGTCTAGCTAGTCTAGTTTCCTCAGTACTTAGGACTTTGTTGTTGTACTCTATCCTGTCATAGCTAGTTGTTTTCACTAGTTTCATAATTTAGATGTTGATATGAAGTTTTTCCCAATATTGAGGTATAGATCTGCCTAGGGTGTATCAGTATATATTTTCATTTTAGCCACTATTTATTCTCTCTAAATCCAGTGGATTTAGAAGCCAATGTCTGCAGTGTAAGTACATCATATTAGGAACATGTTTGGCAACAGGATGTTTCTACAGCAAATAGTGTACTCTGATTTATTGAATTCTAAATAGTACCATAATTATGTGTGTTTTGACATCCCTAATCTTGAGTCTGATCCAGATTGAGATAAAAACCCTTGTATAAATGATTGCTCTGTCCTGGGACATGTACTACACTGACTTCTGGATTCTCAAGAGGCTGCTGTAGCTGGAATCTGCTGCACTCGAGTTGATGTGATTTATTCTAGGGTCCAATGAGGTGTAAGTTTTGAGGAAGCAAGCTGGCAAGCATTTTGTATGCCCTTTTGAGTGGAAGCAATCAATCAGAAATTGAGTATCTGCAAAAAAATCTGGTTCACATGTCATGCAATAAGGGCCAAGAGCACAGGCAAAATCATAGATGATCTGCTTTGGCACTTTCTTCCAGTGTGTCATTATTGCCAGGAAAACATTGTTATGTCCTTCTCCTTTTGGAATGCAGTGGAAGCCATAGCAAATGCTGTGAGTGCACCACACAGCCATTATTCCCCCAGACAACCTCTGTTCACCATAGGTTGAATAGAACTTTGATCTTGTTTACCTTCATTTTCAGGCTGCTGATCATGCTTTAGATTAGGATAGTTCAACCTTTTTCAGATACTCTTCCTTGCATAGAATGTACCAGTCTAGAAATCAAATGAGTCTCCAGTCACCTTAGTGCAGCTCATGACTTACCAATGCCCATGGCTTCTCTTCTATAGGAGTGGGGTGAACCTTGGCTGCACTTGAGTTTGCCATTAAGCTTTCCAGAATTTTTTCAGCACATCTCACCAGGTACCCACATATGCCTCACAAGCTGTCAGACACATTTCCTTGCATGTGAAGTTTGTAAGCTGCTGCTTGATGCAGAGCTGGAATTTCAGTAAGGCCTGATAGAATCTGTGCAGTAGGGCATTTGCCATCAGAGACTTCCCTGTTAAAGATATGCAGCTCTTGTAGGGTAGGATGTGGAATCATTTGAAACACCAATTTATCTGCACACAGCTTTAACCAGTTAGGCACACCCTCTGGATACAGCTCCTGAATAGTGTTTACCTGGACAAATAACCTCTTGTACACTGAATGCAGTTCCCCATGCACTTCCAGTGACTCAAGACCAAAATGCACCAGAAACAGCAGTGCAACTGTCAAATCCACCTTTGAAAGTGCATTCCTGGCTGTGATAATAGCTTCTATTCTCTCCACTCGCAGTGCATGCTCCCTCTCAGCTGCCTTGGCCTTGACTTTTTCATTTTCATCCTCAATTGCATTACTAGAATCACTATCTCTGCCATTGACCAGAACTGCAGCAGGCACTTTCCTTCCAGCAAAAGATGGTCCACTGATTGTGGTACATACCAGCCTCCTCACTTTTTTGTCAGGGATGCATTGCTGAGAGTGAACATATTGGGAGCACTGTGAGACTGAATCCTTGTGAAGGGTTGTTGGAGGCTCGAGGGAAGGAAGTAATCAAGATCTGCTAAAGGCCAATGTAATGCCATCCCAGATGGTAGTTTCTGGGTTATTGCCACATTTAGAGCATCTCATATCCTCCTGCAGATTCAAATTCTTGGCATACTCAAACCATGCAGTGTGAAATACATCTATGGAGATGAACTTCTTCTCTGACCTTGCATCCAATCCTTGGTTGATGACAGTATTCCAGGAATCAAAAGGAGTTTCTGAAGACATGAAACAGGTGATATAGTGATTCAGGAGGTGGTGAGTGATCAAAACTTTGTTGTTGTAATTAAATAACCCATACTCAATGCTGTCAGGACCTATGAATTGACAGCTGCAAGTTGGACACCCTTGAACTTGAATTGTGGGATTCCTTGTGCCTGTCATAGTATATACTATGCATGGTATGTTTCACACTGGCCTCCCTGAATTGTACATTGTCCTCATGCTCTGGCAGCAGCATGAGGATGATGCAGACATTTTAAAAGTAAGCCCCTCATAGCTTTTACCGACAGGATACATCTTATACTGAGGATCTGATCAATCCTTGCCCATGCAGGTGGAGGCTGAGGAAGATATGACATGGAAGCTTTGCTTGCCACTGTGTGACAATTCACAGGAACTGAAATCAAAGTAAGTTTTTGAACATGAATAAGTCAACAAAATATTAACTTCTGTGGTCAACTGCAATATGGCTTGCAGTTCCATTAGCCCACACATTAGGATCTTGCTTCAGCCAATGCTGTAACTCATCATAAGCTTTTTTCTTGTGAGCACACTCAGAGGTTTGCCTTGTTGGGCAATTACATGCCCATACCCCTTACCCCATTGTCCATGCCTTCATGTGTGACAACAGCCAGGTGTTTAAGCAGAGTTGCACCTTGAGATAGAATTGAAAACTAGCTTAAGAAGAAACCCTCTGTACTCCCTTCCTGATGCATGAAAAGGCAGGGCTAGGCACTATCCATACCTTTGCAGGTGATGAGGCAAGACATGCAATATTTAATAGATGTGCTCACCTATCAAACCTGACCATTTGTCAGTAATGGGAATTTTTTCTTCATGATATTCCTCAAGGAACCTGGAGTGGACACATTCTCCATCTCTAATGAAAACAGGGCAAGTGCAGGCAGTGCAGGCAGTGCATTGCTTTTTCCCCAGAAGTGTAAGATAGAGATGGTACCACCATGTCTGTCAGGTGAGTATCTATATTTATTCACAAAATCAAGTGGATATTCTCTCACATTTCCCTTTAATTTATTTTCATCTCAACCCATTGCAACAAAAAGCCTTGACCACACTACAAAAAATGGTGCAGCATGAACAAAAACAGCTTTGACATAAGCCTCACATATTTCTTCTGCAGTCCCCTTGCCAGACCCTGTGGCAGTCTCATCTACATGTATGCCCTCTTTCTCACTGTTAAGATCATTACATCCCACTTCAGCTGAATCATCAATGTCTATGTCCACCCATTTCTGTGCTTTCTCCCCAGCATCCTTCATAGGTGGCTCAGTACAAAACTCCAGCCTGTCTCCAGATTCAACTTGGTTTCTTTTCTTTCTGGGACCCTCTTCCTGCCAGGGACATCTTTTGTATAGACTCTGGAATCCTGTCCATGTGGCTTCAGGGAGTGTATGCTTGACTTTACATGCAGTGCATTCATGCACTGCTCCTGCATGCTTGATTTTGGTTATCTTTGGCTTCTCATGTTTAATTTTTCAAACTGGAGAGGCTGGCATAGTATGTCTAAACACAGTGTTTGAACTGTTCATACTTGTATCATTCTGCATCTAAAAGTGGGACAGTGGGATGGAGTGTGTTTAATTACCTTGAACATAGACCCCTAGTTTCAATCCACCTGCAGCTGAGCACCAGCTAACAATTTTCTGACCCCTTGATTGTGCTGACTCCTTATCATTCAGGCACCTGAAAGTGTTGGGGTTATAATTTCTTATTTTAAAAACTATTTAAAGAAACATGTACATCCCATGTTTCCTTAAATTAAATAGCATGAAAGACATGGCACATACTACTTTATGTCCAGACAAGTGCAGGTCTGGATCCCCTCAAAAGCATCCATCCAAACCTCAGGACAACCTTACTGCACCTAAAAAGAGGGGCCCTTGCCATTGTCATCAATGCCTCAACTGGCCACTCCAATCTACATGCAAACAGCCAATCCCCAGTTCACTGGATGCTCTATTGGTATGTTACTACTGCAGATGCTCATATACTCCACAATATGTAGGATGCTGATAGTATGCCTCCTGTAACACCTATGGTGCTTGCACCCCACTCTCAAGGTATTATTGTTTTGTACATAATGTGTTGACTGCTCTGACAGAGAGTTCATAGGTTTAGTGCTGTTCCTCCCACTGCAACAGTTAATTTCTCAATGTCTATCACAGAAAACCCCTCCACCCCCAGCTGTGTAAGAGCAGTCTCTACCTGCAATATTGCCCAAATTTCAGACACCAGTGAGGATAATCAGCCAAATAGTCCTGAAGCCTGGGATATGGACCACACACCTGTGTATGGCCATAGTAAATTACCAACAAGATCAAACCCCATTTATGGCTATGTTCAAGGGGTTTATAAAGGAGGCACACCTCATGTTGATATTTAGTTCATACTATTCATATGGACTGGAACTTATTTTTTTTATTCAGAACTATTGTGCTTGTAAAAACTGAGGGAGCCTGAGCTTCAAACTTCAAAAATTTCAGCCTGTTGGTGTTGTGTTTCAGAGGCCATCATAATGGAGGTAACTTCCATCTTGATTAACATTGTTGCCTTAGAATTCATAATTTTATAATAATTCAGGCCAAGCATGTTGCAGAAGAAACTGGAGCATGGATCCTGGTAGCCAGCCAGCATGCAAATGTGAATGATCCTTTCTTACACTATGCAAGCCCTCATATTATTCAAGAGTCCCAGGGTCAGATCAATGATATCATGATGGATATCTCCACCATGTTCTCCAGTATGCTTGCCTCATAATGCTATGGCACAAAGAAGGTAATTGTCACAAACATCAGGCTTTTGAAGGAAAAGGAAATACTTCAAATGAATAAGGATGCACTCAAGCAGAAGAACAGTGAGCTCCAACAAAAGCTTGATCATCTCATGAGCCAGATTTCAGATCAGGAGAAGGCTGCAAGAGATGTGCTTTTGGCTCAGTTCAATGGTTCCTAAGTTTGTTTACAATGGCTGACTTTCCATAAGCTTTCACAATAAACAAATTGCATTTTCTGTGTGTGATGGTGGTACCTGTTAGAGATGGAATGCAAAAAGAACTGAGCTCAATAAACCATAACATCCAAGTCAATAAACAAATGCATGATGTAGATTAGATTTTCACTGACTTGGGAGCTGTCATTCTGGGTATAAAATTGTGTCTTACTTCCTTATTATCAGATTAAAATGCATACTGCAATAAATGTGCTCATTATGCAAAGCAACACCAGAGAAAGCTGACTCACAGGGAAGGCATATACAATGGCACATCTCAATGTGTTATGCAGTCAGAGAGCATGCTGATGCATGCCAATGATGCCAAGTGGGAAGAACATCCAGAAAGGGGAAGGATTGGCCTTGGCAGGGTTTATTCACTGTTGGAAAATCTGTTAGAGGGGGGGTTACCCTACCTCCAGATTAAAGGTTTATTTGAGTGATGGATTGTGATATGGATGGGCCTTGGACCCTAGCATGACACAGAAACTGCAGCAGTGGACCCTTGATTTATTCCAACTATTTGATTCCATTTGCAACAAGCTTATGGGAAGTCATCCAATAGCACCCAATTAAACATTTCTTTCATTACCCACTGGCATAGCCCCATCAGCATAGTCAAGCAATTGTTGGCCAATGGATTGGATACCAGGATGATGTATAATATCATGTTGCCAAATATATTATTTGGTCATTGGCTCAACCCATTTGATCTCTGTTTTGGCATAGCCATGGGCTTTGGCTCTTGAATGGCTCATCAAAGATGCCTTAGCCAATGTGACATACTGAAACTTGCATGTTATGAAGGCCCAAGCCCCAATATGATTGTCATTCATTCTCAGTGCATTATGCTGGATATCTGGCTGCATTTGTAAAACTGTATTTCCAAAAGGTGAGCTGGTTTTGAGGGGGAAAGGGGTTAGATAAGATGCATGAACATGTTGGCGGTGCTCCTTATTTAACTCTACAGGGTTGAAAATTCAGCAGTGATCAAGTATCAATCACATCCTTAATCCTGAAACATTATTCTGATTGTAAGATCCATTTGCTTAAAATATTGTTTCACTCTGCAGATTTTAAAATTAGTACCATTTAAGAATTAACAACATCCTCAAGCCCAAAATATTGTTCTGATAATCAGATCCATTTGCTTAAAATATTGTTTGACTCCACTGACTTGAAGTTTCAGAGTGGTTTAAGTATTAATGACATCCTTATGCTATGATTAGAACTGTTTGCTCAATGTTTGAGACATAAGAGAAATAAATCACAAATAACTCTTAATTGCATCATGATAATGCCTCTATGGACACCGTTTCATCCTGCTCGCTAAAATCTGACCTGTGGAATTAACTGTTATGGTAAAATGAAAGCTAGCATAATGACACATACTCCTCATCAGTAAATTAAAGAGGAAAGAGTTTTACAGCCATCAAAACATTTGCATGGATTCAAATATGGGTGGCTCTTTTGTATCCACCTCCAATAGAGAAAATAAATTTTGATTCAATGCCAAAATAAGAATCTATGAAACAGGGGGTAACCCCAGTCATGCTACTGTAAATTAATCCACTGAAGCGAGTTAAAGTGGCTTGAATGCAGCACCAGTAGGTAGGTTGCAAGTAGGTATGAAACCTATGAAGAGTGTGGTAGTGTCATGTCTGCTGCTATTCTAAGAAACTGATAGGACTAGTATTCTAAGAATCACAGAGTAATAATAACTCAATCTAATCCCTGAGTGTGAGAAGGATCTGGGGAGCAATGGTGAGCAACTCCTGGATGAGGTACAAGGTCTGTGGTGACTTGTAGTGAGCAAGTACAGGATAAGACATGCTGAGAGATATGAGAGGAAGTCCTATGCAGAGGACTGAGGGGGATCAATATGGTTTTGAGGTTTTTAACTGAGCTGAACTTTCCCAGTGGAATTAACTAAACTTTCACCTACCTAAGTACAGTGATTTTTATACCTACTGAGTACCAAGGGAAAGAATTTTTCTAGTGTAGAGAGAAAATAAAGAGGGGAATTAATATGCCAAATAAAGGGTGAAAGATAAGGAGATTGAAGGGGAGGAGGAGTAAGTATGACACAAAGAGTAAGGAATAACTGCAGAAGCAGAGCCTGCAACTCTATCCCAATACCTACCTGCATATTGATTGCATGTGTACACATGCATATGCAAGTACCAAGGCTGGATTGAGGCTGTATGCAATGGTCAGGCCTGATCAGAGATGCACAGCTGGCAGGATATCTGACTTGGGTGTTGGTTGGCTATCATTGAGGCTGAATCATGATGCAAGCCCAAGGCTCAATAAAGGGTGTATGCAAGAGTCAGGCCTGATCAGGGATGTGCAGCTGGCAGGGTATCTGACTTCAGTGCTAACTGGCTATTGTAAAGGCTGAATCCTGATGTGATGGGCCTGTACATGCATGCAGGTGGTTGTGTACACATGGACATGCTGTATGCTGCAAAAGTCTGTATATAAAAGTTCATTGCTCAAGCAGGGGCACAGGTATTTTGCTGTGACAGGTAAGTGACATGCATGCCATTGTGAATATAATGCATGCAATTGGGTTCTAAGTGTGTGCATCACTGTGCATACTCTATCCATCTGTGTGCAAGTAACTGGATGGTGTGTGGGTTAGTGCATGCATAGTAGTTTTGATATCAGTGTGCTCATTGGCTATTTAGAACATGATGCCTTTGTTCTACTTAAGGAGGGGATGTTAAAATGAAAGTGCACACCTTGTAGTCAGTCACAAAGCAGTAGATTTGCCTTTGACCTTGGTGAGCTCAAGAGGCAAACAGATGCATAACTACATCTCCAGTAAACTACTTATATACTAATTAGTGAAACAAATAAAAGCTGAAACAAGTAAACTACAAAATGCCACAAAAATGTAAGTATTCAATAGAATAACCAAGGAATCCTAAAGGGATTCATGCAATGATCTGGCATGCATAATAAAGCACTTGCAAATGAGCATAAGATGGTGTGTGCAAAGGCTAAATTCTTTCTTCAATTCAGGCAGAGTAAGATGATTTATAAACTGCAATGTACAATGTAGATGCCTTATTAATAGAGAGCTATCACACTGTTTAGATCAGGTGAGAGGATGATGAAAAGAGCTAACATGAATTTTGAGATGATTTTGAGATGAAGAAGGTGCATATATTCAATTGAGCATCCACTACAAGTCCCCAAATGTTAAATACTAAGCATACAAAGTGCAGGAAGTTCACAGATGAATTTCAAAATAGGAACTTGAACAAGGTTTGTCCCCATCCCCTGGACTCAGAAAAAGTGCTCACTGCAGTGGGTGCCATATAATTCAAGATCAAGAATCATCTGGATCATGTGACTGACAGACCAACTTTGAGATTGAATTCATCAGACATTGCAGCCTACAAGAGGAAGCCTTGCTGTACAGGCCTTTGAATGCTAGATCTTCAATTCAATTATTACTCTGTTTCTATTGTCTTTTTGTAGCACTTGCTCTTCTGTTATCTTCCATTTGTTCACTCATTTCACTTGCATTTCATGCTCACAAACTGCAGCCTAACAGCTTGTACTGACTACAATAATTACAACAAATGTGCCTGCATTGTGTATGAAAAGCCACACACACCTATTTTGTAGATGAAAAGAGCTTGTCACCTCTAAAATATACAGTCAAATTTAAGCATTACACTGATATACAGTGATATCCCATAGGTGTGTGCATGTGTCATGGTGCAAGCAGTGTGTGAAAACATGCACACATCATGCACACACAAAGCATGCACATCACAGCACTTTTTAGTTGCCCCTCAAGCAGAATGCCATCACCTGAAAAGCCCTTAGTATTGAAGCAATACTGATGAGACGGCTAAAACCGCTATTTAGGTGACAAACAAGCAAAGAACAACTAGTCAAATACATGAGCTCATATGTAAAATAAGTAGCTGTTAAGTACAGAATACAAAATACAAATGAAGAGTAATATGGAAACCAATGTCCATTCACACAAAGATACTACCTATTATTCTAAGGCTTTCTCCATAGGCCCAGCAGAGATACATTTTTGTCTGAATAAAAAATATTGCAGTTATGAAGGATGCCAGTTTCAAGCCCCATGTCATATCCCTGTACAGCGCAGCATGCGCCATCTCCGGACCGCTCACAATCAATCCCGGCGCTTTCTCGACTCACCGCATCATCTCTGGTTTACTCAGGTTTACTCCGGTCTATTTCCATTTTCGTACTTACTTCGTTTCAGCCACACACTATACCTTTCGTAG
>JASFDD010000747.1:0-10076 GCA_036937055.1 Nidula microcarpa | reverse complement strand
TCACTGATCTTCGATTCGGTAGTAATCGAAGATAAGAGGCGCTTAAAACTTAGAACTTGTAATTTATAATTTGTTTATATTATAATTTAAAGCATATTTAAACCCTAATTTATAATTATAGATTATATCCTTTAATAGTAGTATAAAAAAGAATATATGACGCCGAAGGCGAAATGGTTTTTTATTTTTATTTAGTATATTTAGCTTATTTAGCCTAAAGTAGAAGAAGAAGACTACTAAAAAAAAATTTTTTTATTAAATTTACACTTCGGGCTTAAGCCCCTAATTACTTATAAGTAAAATTTACCTTTTGTATGCTTATATATTTTACAATCATTTCTTGAAAAGAAAAGCAAGAACTATAATTATAGCACCTTAATAAAAAAAATTTTTTTCTTATATCTATACCTAATGAGCTCATAATAAAAAGTAAATAAAGTAAAATACAATCTGTAGATTATTATAATAATTAAAAATAAGGTTTTAATCTTAAATATTTTTGTAAACAAGATTAAAACACACTTATTTATACATTATATTTATAAAAAGGTAAAATATTTAAATTATAAAAAAATAAGTACCAATAAAAAATATTTTTGTAATAAAATATTTTGAATCCAAGTAGGGAGCAGAAATTAATTTGCAAAAAAAAATAAAATAGATTGATTAAAAAAAGGCAGGATGACTTAGCATTCTAAAGCTTCATTTGAGTTTGAGAGTAATACACTTTAAATTTACAAAAAAATAAAAACACTCAAATATAAACTTTTATTAGTTTAGAGTTCTACAGTATTTTATCCTTTAGAACAGGATACGAATAAAGCTCTCTTTTAGAAATATAGTTTTTTTAATTAAATATGTTATTATAATTATGTAACTTTTTAGAATATTATTATTGTTTTTAGTTTTAAAAAAGTAATTAAATTATTTAAGAGTGACTTTAATCTAAAAAATTTTCCCCTTTTTTTTAACAAGGTTATTTAAAATTGCTATAATTATTTAAACCTAGAACAGAAAATTTAAATTAAGAAGTCTTATTTATATAAGGTTAAATATAAAAATATTTGAATTTTATAGTAATAAATTATAATTAAGCCTTACAAAATAAAAAGGAGACTACTAATGCAATATAAGTATAAATTTCTAAAAGAGACGTACAAATGGGGGGAAATTAAAATTTTAATAAATAATTAAAGATTAAAACATACAAAAATTTCTACTATTCTAGTATTCAAAAATAAAATAACAGGCTGAGACTAATCATATATTTTTAGATGACAATTTTTTCTCCACTAGGACAATTTGAAGTAACAGGATTGATTGGATTTAACGCTCCAATCTTTGGATATTTTAATGTAACTTTAACAAATTTAGCTCTATATTCTATATTCATTCTATTGGTTATAATAGGATTACACTATTATGGAAATAATGACTCAAACTTAATTCCTAGTAAATGGTCAATTTCATTAGAGTCATCTTTTGCTAGTTTAAGTTCAATGGTAAGAGAACAAGTAGGTACACACAGTGAAATTTATGTACCTTTTGTTTATTCATTATTCGTCTTTATTTTAGTGGGTAATCTAATTTCAAATGTACCGTATTCATTTGCTGTAACAGCTAGTGGAGTGGTTTCTTTAGGTTTAAGTTTAACTATTTTTATAGGTGTTACTATTTTAGCTTTATCTATCCACGGAGTAAAATTCTTTGCTTTCTTTATTCCAGCTGGAACTCCTTTAGCTTTGGTTCCTTTATTAGTTTTAATTGAATTGGTTTCATATTTAGCTAGAGCTGTTTCTTTAGGAGTGAGATTATTCGCTAATTTGGTTGCCGGACACACTCTTCTTAAAATATTATCAACTTATTTATTTAAATTATTCAGCGGTAGTTTAATTATTGCTGTTATAACTTTAATTCCATTTGCGATTTTCTTGGCTTTAATTGGATTAGAATTAGCAGTTTCTTTAATCCAAGCTTTTGTGTTTACATTACTAGTATGTTCTTATTTAAGAGATGCTATTGAACTACACTAATTAAATAAATATTTTTAAGAATTCTTAATCCCCCACCTTTAAATCTTTAAAAAAATTTACAAAAATATAAAAAAATAATAAACTATATATTTATAAGTTTTAATATAAAAGATATAGTCTATTATTTAGTACCCGCAATTTAAGCTGGTATTATTATATCCTATTTAGGCGCCCTATATAATTTAAGGTTTTATTATTGCTGTTAACCTGAGCAACTCACAAATCACAAATCACAACTCACAAATCACAACTGCAGTGGGCGAAATATATAATAATTAAATATTGTAATCTAGAGGATATTATATTTTTTCATATAAGATTAAATTTAATACATTTATTTTTTTTTCTTTTTAAATATAGTTTTCCTACTATTTTATCTTTAACATTTGCTATATTTAGATAAAATTTGTTTAAAACATCTTAATTACCTTTATAATTGGACAAATATTTATTGATATTCAAATAATATAAACATACACAGGAGCTGTTACAGATGTTTACAAATACAAATACAAATATTAAGGAGCCCTGCCGCAGGTTAAACCTACGGCAGGGCTTGCACAGAAAGCGAATAAAATATTTACAAATATGATATTAATTATTTATAGACATTTATCATACAAGTTTGTAATATTCCAGTAGGTAATATAAGTTAATTTAAAGAATATATAATATCGTAAAGCCTAATGATTGGGGTTATTTAAGGTTGAAGTAATCTCACCTAATAAATTAAAACTTACCATATTTAATACTAAAAGTTTTTTAACAAATTTGTTATGAAAAGTTGCACCTTTAGGAACCAGTTCCTAAAAAAAAATATATTTTTTTTAGGAATAAAATTATATTAGTATATAAGACAAGACCTATGGAAATTTGATTTTTTTAAATATTTAAAAGATTTAAGACTTTATAGGTTTAAAATGTTGGTACAGTTTTAATACTTAAAGGTTGTAAGACTATTGTTGCTTATATGAGACAAATAAACAAATAACTATAAATTATAATAATAAACATATATAAAATATATAAAACTATAAAAATAGTATAAATTATATAAAGTATTAAAGCATCCATGCTCCCTACATAAAAAATAAAAATTTAATCTCATCTCTCTATTTATATTGTTATTAAAATATAAGTAGTTTATCTTATATAGAAGTATAAAAGAGTACTGAGCCTCCATAGGCGGCAAGAGGGTTAAGTTTACAGATGGTTCTGTAGTAGACCTGCAAAGTCTATCCAATCAAGGTTCAATTCCTTCTTAACCCTATAAATTTTAAAGGGTAATATACTTTTTTTTAGTTTATTTTTTTATATAAATTTAACTAAAAAAAAGTAAACCCTAACTATTTGATATAAAGGGTAAAATTCGAGACTCGAACTCGAAACTATGTCGCCACAAGACAGGATTTTACCATTAAACTAATTCTACCTCTTTTAAATGATAGTTTTCTATTATTTAATTTAAAGTTTTATTAAGAATTTATTTTTAAAAAATTTTTTCCATTCGTCGCCTACGCCGAAGGCGAGGCGCTTCTCGCCTCTTATCTTCGATTACTACGGCGCTAGCTTTACGATTAGCCTAAATAAATTTACGGGCCATTTGTATATAACTCTATTTATCTTTATAACTTTTATATATATCTATATCTCTCTTGTTATATACTGTGCAGCAACAACCGCGTTCTATATTTCTATATATCTATCTATACTTATATCTTTATATACTAATAACTCTGTCTATAATAATATTAGTATACCCTTTTTTAATTAAACGTGGAAATATATAAATATATAAATATATACTTTAGTAGTGTAATAAAAAAAGGAGTAAAAATCTAGATAGCCTTCAAATAAAAGAAAATGAGGTAAGCCTAAGACTTAAAAGGCAAAATTAAAAAAATAAATAGACATCACTGGAGCCTAATAAAGGGATGGTAAATTTAATTAGCTAATTATACAGAAACTTAATAAAAAAAGAGACTACTAGGTTCAGTATAAGTTGTATTATTAAACGCTTTACTTGTACCTTGACCTTGCACCTTGCACTTGCAAATAACGTCACTATTGTGTTAATAGAAAACATGACTAAGAAAAAAAAAGCTAAAAATTGAAAAATATTAAAGTTTAAAATAAATATGGAATCGTCATTTAAATTTAAGCGCCTCTTATCTTCGATTACTACGCCGAAGTAATCGAAGATAAGAGAAGCGCCTCTTATCTTCGAATACGAAGGCGAGCGGTAGACGTAGTAATCGAAGATAAGAGAGAAACTACTAACCAAAAAGTCCTAGATTAGACATTAAAGGGGCTATTCTACTAGAGTCTTAGAATTAGCTAAATCTAATAGAGTATTTTCTATTAGTCCAATTGCAGGTACAATTATAAGGAAGTACGCAAAGTAAAATCCAGTAGCTACTTGACCTATTTCTATATAAGGTGTTTCAGGGTGTTGAGATCCAATCCAAGCTAATATTATAAAATCTACAACAAATAACCAGAAAGAATATTTCATAGCCGGTCTAAATTGATGACCTCTTATTCTAGATATATCTGTTAAAGGTAATATTAATAAAATGAATAGAGACCCAAACATTGCAATTACTCCTAACAGTTTGTCAGGGATTGATCTTAATATTGCATAGAACGGTAACAAGTACCATTCAGGTACAATCGAAGCAGGTGTAACCATAGGATCAGCAGGAATATAATTATCGCTGTGACCCATTAGATTAGGGTAGAAGAATACTACAACAGATAATACTAAGAAGAAGGCAAAAATTGTTACCAGGTCTTTGAAGATGAAATATGGATGCATTGCGTATCTATCTCCATTAGAATTTACTCCGTTCGGATTATTTGACCCATGAACATGAAGAGCGATTAAGTGCGCTACTGCTAAAGCAGCCAATACAAACGGTAATAAATAGTGTAAAGAGAAGAATCTATTAAGAGTAGCATTTGATACAGAGAAACCACCCCAAATTACAGATTATTATTAATATAATATTTAATTATATCTACATTGCCTTACGGTAATGCTTAGACTATGTATTCAACCAAAAACTGAAATTAGTAAAATTTTGGTTGCAGGGTTATCGTGTTGAGCTTATTGTTGGTACTACTCACTCATTAGTCGTTGAACGTTCTTGATCCTTTATGTTTTTCTTATTATTTTTTAAATTTTATTTTTAAATACTGATAAATAAGTTACGGCTCACCTTACGCCTACCTATCGCCTCGCCGTAGGCGTAGGCGTAGGCGTAGGCATGAGCAGTAGGCAAGAAAACATAAATACCGTATCAAGCTTCGCTGCAAATTTTCTTAATTAGGATGGTTAATTTTTTTTTTTAAGATGTTCTTGCAATTTTCCCCGTTTGCCTCTAAAATATTACTACTTTAAGGAGCCTGTTATCTTAAATGGCAGAATATCTTGTTAGTTTTTATTTATTATTATAAATTTAATACCTTTTGCATTAACAATTTGTCAATTTAACAAATATTTTAATACTTTAAGGTAAAATTATGGAGAACATAAAATATATATAATAATGAGACTCTTTGTTCTTTGACTTTATATCTCAGCCCTCGCCTCTTATCTTCGATTACGTAGGCGTAGGCGTAGGGCTGCTTTTCGTATGAAAAAATCTGAGATTACCTTTACCAAGAAGATAAGCGTAAGGTTTAAGGCGAGCTACAGCTTCCGGTCGCCTAATAAGAATTTACTTTATTTCGGAAATTTTAAATTTTTGTACCGATAACTAAGGCGTAGATTTGTTAACCACTTAAAGTATTGAATACTTTTTAACCCTATTAAAGGATGAAAACCTGAAAAAGAGAAAAAATTTATAACTGTTTGTATATCTGTTTTAGAGCTTACAGAAAATTGAGAATATTTATCTTTTTCTAAGCCTATCTTTCTATTAGTATTAAATACTAGTTTAAAAGCTTCAAATAATAGAGGATGTAATCTTTGTTTTAATTGAAAACACCCATCATTATTTTTTTTAAAAAAAAAAGATCCCTCTGATTGAGTAAATCCTACAATTCAATTTTTAAAGAAAGGTAAATTTACATAACCAGAAATTTCTACAGGTAATTCAAATAAAGTAGGTATAGTTAAAGCTGGTATTTCTTCATAAACTTTTTTATCTGTTTTAAGAATATACATAGCTAGATCGAATTGGGCTCTTCGAGTATTAGTTAAAAAGAATATATTATGATGTAATAATAATGGAAAAAGAACTTCTTGTAAATCTGTTCTACTTATTTTTAAAGAGCAGTTTGGACTTTTATGATCTCGATTAATTGTAATTTTTCCTATATTTAAGACAGAATAAATATACTCTAAAGTAGAAATATCCTCTAAATGTATTGTAATTACTAATTTAATTGTTATATATCCTTTAGTTGTTCTATGTACCATAATATACCCATCCCCGTCTATTATACCGACTAAAAAAGCTATAAATTCATAAGGAATAGATAAATATTTTTTCTTATCGTCTTCTAATCTTTTTTTATTTCCTTTTTTTAAAGCATGTTCACTAACTGTTCCTATAGTAGGTAGCACTTCTATTATAGACCTCTGCTCGTAGGCTTGCAGCCCTTGCTTTTTGGTCTGTAATCGAAGATAATCAAAGGTAGGCAAGAGTGCAAAAGTTTGATATTCTGTATCCAATTGTAAGAAATTATTTGACTCTACAATATCGTGTCCAAAGAATGGAATTGCTGATAAAAGGTTAGTAATTACGGTTGCCAAGTTTTAAATATATGTATAGTAGCTTAAATTTTACTAAGATAATTTCTTGTTTTTCTATACACAATCACGTTTTTTACTAGATATTTTTAGCCTTTTGCATATTTTAATATCTACTCTTAAGTAAAACCATATGACATTCTAAAATAGAATGCTAAAACTCCGACTGAACATTAAACATCTATTTTTAACAACCTTTGCCACCGGGACAAAAGTAAAAATAAATATCCACAAGTGAACCAGTCTGTAGCGATTAATTTAAATAAAAAAAGTAAAAACTCTTATATACTACTATTAACCGACGGTCTAATTATAAAAACAATAACTTTGACCAGTTTTCACAAGTATTGCCAAATACACTCCCATTTCAACTTATTTTAAATTAAAATAAATAATGGGTAAGAGGAGTATAATTTATTAAAAGATAAGTGTGATCTCTTAATTAAACACTGAGTCCTCTTTATGACCCCTCAAGGCCAAAGAGTTGTTTGACTATGCTAATTAAACTCCTAATTTATATTTCATTGAAGGATGTACGTAAGGTAAAACTATTTCTCGTAATAAAGGCATAGATTCTTTCCAAACATATATTAAATATTGATTATTTACGCCCGTTTTTTGAATACTTGATTTAATTTTAAATTTATCAAAAAGTACTTTTGAGAGTAATAAACAGTCTGAATAAGAAAAAGAGTTTGTAGATAATTTTAATCCTGTACCAACTTTACCTCCATCATCCATGATTCAAATAGCTAAGGCTAAAGGGGTAAGAAAATTTTCTATATTTGAAGGTACTACTTTAACTTTATCTATGTACCAAAGATCATAAATCCAATTAAAACTAGAAAAAGTTCATGTTTTAAATCTAATGATCTTTCGAACTACTCCTTTTTTACATAAACGAGTTTGAATCTCTGGTTTAACATTATTACAATATCCTAATTCAGATACTAAACTATGTAACCACAATAAGTATGAAATGTGAGAACCTTCTTGATAAAAAGAAAAGCGAGTACCTTTACCCTTAGTCCTAAATTCAGCATGACCATCACCTAATAAACTTCCAAAAAGTATACTTAGAATTTTTAAATTATGTGGCCCTATTCTTTTTTCTGCTCGTATTCTAGTTTGTATTTTTTTTACAATTATATTTTTTTTTGATTTTAATTGACTCGCCTCGCCTACGCCGTTAGGAGAGGCGTTAGACGAGGCGTTAGGCAAGGTTTTAGGCGATGCGTTAGGCGAAAAGGCGAGAGGTAAAGTAAAAAAAGTAGGAGATACTCCTGTAAATACTAAATCTTTTTGTACATTAATAGTTTTAACTAGGCATTCTATCGAGATGAAATTTAAATTATAAAATAAATTAGCATTTGGGGCTATTTTAGGCATACCCCATAATGACATTTGACCGTAAGGAAGTACATAACCTAGGAAACCAATAGCTATCATAAGTATAAGTATAATTACTCCTATAGACCAAACTAGGATTCTAGGTGATTTATAAGAACCATAATACATTCCTCTTCCTATATGAGCATATACAAATATAAAGAAGAATGAAGCTACATTAGCATGAGTATATCTAATAATCCAACCGTTATTAACGTCTCTCATGATATGTTCAACGCTATTAAAAGCAAAATCTACGTTAGGACTATAGTGCATAGCTAAAAAAGCTCCAGTAAGTATTTGTATAATTAAACATACAGCCAGAAGTGAACCGAAGTTCCATAAATATGAAATGTTAGCAGGTTGTGGTGAATCTACTATGTAAGAGTTAACTAATCTAAGTAAAACATGTGTTTTTAAAATTCTCATTTTTTTTTATATTGGTTTTATTTTTGTTGCGCGCTGATACCAATTATATTAATAATTACAACTGATACTTTCACTAGTAATTTTAAAAAACTTTATTTAATAGTGAGGCCTTACAAAGTATTTATTTTCTTTTTATCAATTTCTCGCTGCCGCCTACGCCGAAGGCGAGGCGAGCCTCGCCTTCGTAATCGAAGATCAGAGGCGCTTAAATTTAATTACTCTTATTTATTATAATTAATAACTAAATTTTTATTTAAACTGGAATTTTAAGAAGCAGCCCTACAAATTTGAGGGGAGTAGTTCTTAATATTAAGAATCACTACTTAGATAAAAAATCTATTTCTAATTTAATTGTGAGGGTCTTTTAATCTTAATAAATACTCTAGGATAAACTCATTAATCCTAGAATACTAATAGAAACCTAGGGTTTAAGGTGAAATTTTCCTTTTTTTAGTATTACAATGAAGGCTATTATTATATTAGTAAGTTTTTCTTAATCTATCTTATATCGTGGAAAGCATATAAAAAATACTCTTAATTTTTTTTTATTAAATATATTTAATAATATATTTTAAAACTAAATGTTTTTATCTTTAATTTTATATCTTTAATTTTTCTAGTTTTATTTTTCTTGTTTTATAGTACTACGTAACTAAGCAAATTATAATTTTAATTTACTAAGTACTAGTTAATATTCTCGCCGAGCCTCGGCGTAGTAATCGAAGATCAGATAAGGCGAGACGTAGCCGTAGGCGAGGCTAGGGCGCAACAATAATTAAAAACTAATAAAAAAGAATTTTCCAATGCTATATGCGCCTTCGTAATCGAAGATAAGAGCCGTAGGCGATAGAGATAAATTAAATTTATTAACCCTATTAGTACCAATAAAATTTATATCACTCGTCTCAAAAGCTCAAGAATTAGGTAGTATAAAAAAATTATATTTCTCTTGCTCTTGAGTAATATTATCATTATTACAATAAATTAGACCTTACAATAAGCCCAAGAAGATTTGAACTTCTACAGATTCCTCATCAAGAAATCATTCTACCATTAAATTAAAGGCTTTTTTAATTACAGTTTGTATCTTTAGATGAAAACCAAAAAATTTTTTTAGATTAATCTTTATTTCTCGCCTTCGGCGCTAAAAAGAAGAAAAGAGATTTATAATTTTTACTCCTTTATACCTAAATTATTTTAGTTTCTGGTTTTTTACTTTACTTCTTTTAGTTTTTTTTCATTTCTCGCCTACGCCGAAGGCGAGGCGCTTATCTTCGATTACTACGCCTAAGGCGTAGTAATCGAAGATTAGAGGCATATGGAGGTAAGAAGGCGTAGGAAAATGAGTCCTTAGTACTCAGGCGCTATATTGAGTAAATAAAAAAGTATTTATACGCGTATAGCTTATATAGTAGGGATAAATATTTTAATATCACACTAACGCCACCGCAATCGGAGATCAGAGA
>JASFDD010000746.1:0-10078 GCA_036937055.1 Nidula microcarpa | reverse complement strand
AAACAGGCGGAGGCAGCTACGATATTGCTGGGAAACCATTCGGTGCAGGCAGTTATTCCGGTGCAGGCAGTTATTCCAGTGCTGGCAGTTATTCCGGTGCTGGTGCTAGCTATGCTGGTAGGGCGAATTATCTCAACCGAGGCGAGTCGGATGGATACATCAACGGAAGCTCCCACGAGACTGCTAGTGCTTCCATTATACCTCGCAGTTCAGGAGGGTATACAGATATTAGTGCTGGTGGTGCTGTCGGACGTAGATATATCGGCGGAGGTGGTACACCAGGTGGCAGCGGCGAGCAATGAAGTTGTGTTTCCATTCTATTGCCCATCCTTTCCTGGTTAGTGTCTAGTGCTAGAATTGTTACATAAACATAGATTGTATTAAAGGAGCGCACATAAATGCCTGAGATAGTAAAATCGCAATATGAATCATGGCCCCAATTCTCGCAATACTATAGTAGAGAAAATTTCGTTGTAGAAACTAGATGCAAAGTTATTTATTTCTGGTAACCTAGGGGCATTTGAGGTGATTTTAAACGATGCCAACCATTCCTCTGGTAAAGGGCCGAGTTGATCTTCTTCCTCAGATAGATCAAACCAGGATGGGAAGTATTTATTAACTATGTTTACTGCATGAGTAGCAGTTCTATTTACTACCTTACAAGTTTTATTAGGTAGTATAAAGCCAGTCTCTTCGACTCTTGTGGCTCTTTCAGTACTTTCTGAGGGTTCCCCATCCTCTGTGCCAGTCACCAAGCTAGTATTGCTCAAGGTACTATTTAAATCGGCGAGCTGACCGCTCAAGCCTGGGGGAGTAATAAGCAAACTTGCGAGCGATGCACTCAAGCAAGAACCCACATCCAAAGATTGTGGTTGGATCTGAGAACGCCTGCTGCAAAGCATGCGCCCTCCATCCGTAGCCATATTCTCAAACCCAAAAATACCCCACTTCGCTGCAAGCTCGAGTTCCGTGACAGCAGAACGAGCCGAAGCGGGGTACTGAGTGGAGTTATTAGGACTCATGGGTAACTGGAGTGGGTTCTCCAGCTCGCCCATAGCCTCGTACTCAACACTCCTGGTGTCCTTGACATGGGAGTCAAAGGCCGCACCGTTGACAGCCACCTCGTCACTAGACGAGGTCTGTCCATTCTGCAATTGCAAATAAACCATGGTAATTAGTAAAAGAGACGGTTAAATGAAAAAAACACACCCAGGTGATCAGTCCGACCACGTTCGAGAAGAGAGAAAAAAGATACGCAAAAAATGTGAGGTTGCCGAGTTTCGAGAGCGTGAGAGGGCGACGAAATTAGGCAAACACGAGAGAGCTTCGAGAGAGAGTACTTAGAACTAAGCGAGCGCTGCATATTCAAGGTACTCGATTCAAGAAGACTGACTAACTACTCTACAACTATACTACTTATATACCTATTCTAAATACTTGTTGTTAGCTAAATGGGTAATAAACCCCTTATTTCGGAATCTCTTGGGTTTCACAGTTATATGGTAATTGGAAACATGAATGAATGTAGCATGTAATGCTTGGAGGTGAATTGGAGTCTGCAAAATTCATATGTATAATAAAGGTAATCTGAAGTAAGTACGATGCGACGCAGGGTCGTAGAGTATGTATTCTATTCTTAGGATATCAGTGTCTGGGAAGTAAGTCCCGTACCTTACAGTGTAATAGTGGTAAGACCATGTATTAGGTTCTTGAGTTTGAAGTATAGACACACTTCCTGTTGGTAGGGACAGCCATCGAGTCACTAAGTCTCTGTCTAAGAGAAGGAGGTTCTGAAGAGCCTCTAGACTATGTCTAAGAGGTTTGAGTAAGTTCTGGGTTCAAGGGACTTGAGCAGAGATGTTACTGAGGCTATATTTGCCTAGGTCAAGCTGAAGAGCAAGACCTAAGTACAGAGTGCTACTTATAGTAATCTATGATGGTCTGTGTGCAATGTACTAAGTATAGCTACTGTTACTATTGGTTAGTCTAAATATAACCACTCATATGATTGTTGTTGGAAAAGGGGGGGCAGTTGGGCGAGGGCGACGAAGCCTAAAGAGTGGTGGGGTGGATTAGATATGGTAGAGGGAGGGAAAGAGAATGGGGGACGTACCCGGGCGATTGGAGTTACTCATAAGAGGGACATTGAGCGTCATGCACAGGACGACGGTAGCGAAATACCCCCCTAGCAGAATCACTACATGCCGATATAATCAGAAATATGAACGAAGGATGAGAAGGAATACGCACACTGCCCAGCATTAAGCCCAATCCCCGGTGGCGTCCAATATATCACTGCGCCCACCGCACTCAATAAGACTTCTACTCTCCGCCACCGTCTCCCCCCCACGTCCCTCCACACTCGCTTGTGGTTCTGGTTCCCCAAGGTCGGCACGGCTTGGTACCCTAGATCCTCCGTCACCCCAAAGAGCACGCCGGAAAACGCGCGCCCGGTGCGCACGGCGCGGAGGAGGCGCGGGAGGGAGAAGAGCACAAAGAAGGCGAGGACAGAGGGCCAGATGATGGAGAATTTACGCTGCCAGAGGGGGTCTTGTGCATACGAACTGGATGAAATTGGTGGTTAAATACATGGAAGAGGAGGAGGGAGAAGGGCGTACTTGTACTGCTGGAACTCGACTGGAATAACAGGTGGTGTACCGGTGTCGGACATTGTGCTCGACGTTCAGCGGTAGTCGTGGTCGTATGTAGGTTCGTTCGTTCGTTCGTTCGTTCGTCGTCAGTCGTCGCGGAAGCGTCCTTCAAAGCTTGACCAAAAGGAAATAATTCACGAAGAAGCTTCCCGAATAATTAATTGTAAGCGTATACAACAGCGGTATACGAGGAAAGGAGGGACTAATTCTCCATGGGAGGATGGTCGTACATATTGAAAGGACCGGGACAGGACCGGGACGGTACCCGCCCCCGGGGGAGAGTCTATTTGGGGTTGCTGCCGGAGGTGGCCGAAGAAAAACTTTTTGTCTTTCGCGCGGGTGGGCGCGCAGCGTGAGTATGAGTGTGGGATGGTCAGCTCCAAGTCAGCTCGGCGCGTGAACGCCCGGGGATAGGCCATGACAAATACGATGCTTTGGCCAGTAGGCAGTTGTGCTTTGGTCAATCGCCCACCACGGTGGGGTAGGTACGCAGTGACTTAACCTTTCATGCTCCCAACGGATCCATCCCCACAGCAGTGCGGTTTCACGCCGCAAGCAATTATTGCAAAAGGTGCTCATATCATAGGCTACTACTAAATGTACATGGATAAACAATACTACCCCTAGCGTCCCCAGGGATCATGGTTTAATGTTGTCCCGCTGCCGCGGCGTACCGCCCAAACAACATCTCACCCACCCCAAGCCCAATAACAATAGAAATAATGAACGCGGCATTAAATGTCCTGCAGAATGAAAGACAATCAACATCTTAAACACAGCAGGAAGAAACAATACGACGACTAACATTACAGCCAACATAAACACGAACCCCAGCGCCGTCTGCATGGCATACATGACCCCCCGTAGGATATCATGCGCCGGGATGAAGGGCGGCAT
The DNA here is from genome assembly GCA_036937055.1 of Nidula microcarpa. Classification (NCBI taxonomy): domain Eukaryota; kingdom Fungi; phylum Basidiomycota; class Agaricomycetes; order Agaricales; family Nidulariaceae; genus Nidula; species Nidula microcarpa. The sequence continues at coordinate 6,530 of JASFDD010000746.1, read as the reverse complement.
CGTACGCGTCGTTATGAGCCCGGTAAGGGAGGGGCGGGGCGGAAGGCGGTGTTTTAGTTCGGGTTAGGGCGGTCGTGCTGATGACGACACGGATGTGGTTGAGGGCGAGGACTGAGGAAGGGCGTTGAGTCTGTTCATGTGTTCGATTTGTGCCCTGGGTATCCCGAAACCATATTAGCAAATCGTACGCAGCTTAGTGGAAAGGAAAGCCTCACCTCCGTGCCCAGGCGGCCCCCGCCACCCCACGAATTGCGCCCAACCACCGCTCCACCACTGCGAGTAAAAAGAGACCCACGCACGCCCCTACGATCGCGCCGGCCTTACGTGGCACCCAGCCATAGAAGAGGAGCGTATCGCCGGGCGCGTAAAGTGCAGGTACGGCGTCATCATATTGCCGGCGTCGAGAGACATAGCGCCGTCCATGGACATGTCCATGCCATTGTCCGCCAGAGCGAGGGGGAGCGTAAACAAGACAAAAAATGCAGAGAGAAGGGACAGAGTTTGTAAAGCCATGATAGAGCGCGGGCGAGGAATCGTAGGATGGATGCTTGGTAGAGAACCCCGGATGTGGCGGGGTGTAAATAGCACACAGAAGGAACTCTGTACTCAATGCAAGTCAAGTCAAGCAAGCGCCTTGATCACTTCAAGTACTTGGGACCAAAGTAGAACGGCGAAACGGAATGGATGAATGAAAGCAAGTACTGTCGCCATTGCCAACACGCAAGATCAAACGACTCCATTACGTCGTGGGAACATCAGATAATAAAGGTTAGATCGGTAGCCTACGGCTCGACTTACCCGGTGTCCCCGCTCCCGCGGTCTATCGCTTGCCAATGCTATGCGTCCCCAAGCCACAAAAATTGCCACAGCATCGTAACCGTCGAATGAACGAATGAAATTAAGAGAATTCGCAAATCCGGAGCGTAGAAGTGGCTTGAGCTCCGATACGCTCTGCAAATACGATAGAGAAAATTGGAAAAAAACGAATAGCCTGGGCTTGAGAGCTCAAGAATTATGCCTTGTCCTCGGAAAAATTCCCGTGCGGATACACGGATCTCCTGTGCCCAGAAGGCACCCCGGCAAGAGCAACCGTCACAACCCACCCGCAACGCCGGTCATTATCGATGGCATCGATGGCGCGCCACATGGAGTCGTGGCTCAGGGAATGGCTCGGGACCGCGATGACAAAGGTGGCCCAGGCGTGGGAGGGACGATGCACGTTGAAGGGAGACGAAAAAAGACTGACAGCGGGGGGGACAACGTAAGGAACTAGGGAAGAAATGACAGGCGAGAGAGAAGACGGAGAAGGGGAAGGGGAGGTGCTAACCTGATGTGTATGATAATGACGGAGGTTGCGAAAAAATATACAGACATTCCTAAGAGAGATAAGGAGGGAGTCAGCTATGTTTGAGCAGGGTGCGGACCAACAATATGATGGGCTAACCTGATACGATGTGTCCGTGGACGACAATGAAGACGGTGACGAACACAGGTCCCTAAGCTAGAAGGGTTAGAGCATCACGGTTGGGAGGGAGGGGTCCGGCTTCCGGAGAACTACGCTCGCACGTTTCCCCTCCCTCCTTAGGACGTACCTTGCGCAGAAGGTTCGGACAGGGAGATGGGGGCCGGTGATTAGCAATACGAAGACGATATCCATGAGCGACGATGAGCAGGCTATACCAGTAATAGTGAAAAAGCGGAAGAACAAAAAAGATGATAAACTGGGAGTCTTAAAACCCACAACCTCGAGGGCCCTGTGGATGTACGCCTGGTTGAGGCTTTTTCGCGCACCTCGCACCCTCGCCCGCGCTCAATGCTCAAGAAGCGCAGCAGCACCGGGTGAGTGGGATCTATGTTCATATGAGAAAAGAATTACAAGAAGAATTGAGATGAAAGAAGGAAAAGGAAAGGAAACAGGGGCGGGAGCAGGGAGGAGGGGAAGGGGGAAGAACAACATGAAGATCAGGAGGCTTGAGGCTTTTCTGCGGCCGGGTCGTGGGAGTGGGAAAGCAGAGGCTTTTGTTTCATTGGATGCAGAAAGCGCGCGGCATTTCGGTGGACTAGGGAATCGGGGGACCGACTTCGTTCCCACGGATAGTGCAGACGCTTGTCGATGTTCAATATGAAATCCAAGCGCTCAGACGCTCCCTATTCACTATGGTCAGTGGCGCCGCGCTTGCATCCGTCTCCAGCACGCATCCACCTCGTGCACAACGTTATATATCTCTTCTCTTCTGTCCATATAAGACTTCACTATAGTTCTCGCCCAGTGCCAGGCGTGAATTGGTGATATGATCCGAACTGGATCAAAGGCAATGAATGTTTTCTGGTCTGTTTTGAACAATGTCTACCTGTGGTGTATCGGCCAGTTCTATTCCTGGAAAAACGAGCACAACCAGCCATCAGCAGTGGTCGAGGACATTGATGCAACCCTTGTTACTTTGAAGGATAGGAGTCTCCCCGCGAGACCAATTGGGTTTCTTCAGTTCGTCGACAGGATTCTTTCTCGAGTTATCCAAGAGGTCGAGGTAAGCCAACAGTTATTCGTTGAGTTCGAATTGAAATGGCATCTAAGCTGCTTTCAGAAAGTCAACGATGTCTGTAAGGCTGAATGGACAGACACAGTGGGCTATCTCGATTTGATACGTGAGCAGTTGAGCGAGTTTTATCAACACCTTGAACGCACAAACACACCGAGCTGCCGGATCCGTCTCCTTTCGTATTGGAGCTTTTTATGTGAGCTATCTTCCTGAGTACATACCTGATATTCATAATATTCTGCTTAGAAATCTGCGGTCACTCGCAGTGACGTTGCATGAGTGCAGAGCAATTTCCAATACGCTTCATCGCTTTTTTATTGGACCGTATCTTTCCATGCAAATCAATAAATGTCTCGAAGAAGCAAAGACCTTGTCTCAGATGCTGAAAGTACGTGTTCTTTCGTTTCTTGAACTGGCACTTCTAAGCTAGTAACCCCAGTCAAGAATGACGCCATCATTGATATTCGACCAATCACTAGATAAGTTATTCCGGCTCGACCCACATCCAGTTCTGGATATCAGCAAGACAGCTACACCACGACGATACCGCCTGGTAGAATGCACTCCGTTCATTGAACACGGCATTTTGCGCATGTGGGAGTTTGTATACTTCCCTTCCGTTCCCTACTCTGCAGTCTCATACGTCTGGAGAGGAAATGACGTACCGGAGGACTTCAACTCTCGCATCTTTTCCGTGCGAGGAGCAGAGGATGCTGACCCGATAGGGATTGACGTCCTGCACAATGTATGTGTGGCATCTCTCAAACGCGGAGCGCCGTACCTATGGCTGGACCGGCTTTGCCTGGCGCAGACGAGCAAGGACGACAAGAATTGGAATATCTCTAAGATGTATGACGAGTACCGCTTCTCTTCCCTCTGCCTTGTTGTCCCCGGAGGGTTGCAGAGGCTTGTCTCGCTCCAAGAAGAGACGAATTGGATCCATCGTGGCTGGACGCTTCAGGAATCTCTGGCACCGCCAGCTGTAGAAGTATTGTTCCTCTGGAATCAGGGCGATACTCGGGCCACTGTAGCTGGAGATGGGAATTACAGTGCGTTGGGTGGAGATATCACAGAGATCGGCATTGGCCGCTCTGCAATGGCTCCCTTATGGCTTATCCTCGACGCCTGCATGGACGGCGCCCTCGCTCTTCGCACCTCCAACGACTTCGTGCAAACCCGCATATCTGGAATCCGGCTCTTCGGCGTTGGCTCGAAAGGCTACACGGGCACGACTGACTTTCGCTTCGCCCTCCCGAACGTCGCCGCCCTCGCCGCGGCCGTGTCAAAGAGTATGCAAGAGGACCACAACAGGAAGTGCTACACCATTTGGAAATGTGCCCTCATGCGTACATCCTCTCGCCCTGTAGATATGGTGTTCAGCATTATGGGGCTCTTTGATGTCAGCCTTGATACGAGCAAGTTCGAGGTGCACGATCGGGTCGGGGCGACGATTGCGCTAATGAGAGAGATCCTTGGGAAGGGAGAGAGGGCGCACTGGATGGGTTTGGCGTTCCACGCGCCGCCATCCCCGAGGCTGTCGATGTTTCCCAACTTTCCGCGGACAGCCGTGGCGGGGAAGGCGCAGATCCGCATTCCTGGTAGAGGTGGTGGAAGGGGGAAGTACGTGGAGATATCGCAGCTGATGGACAACGAATACCCCATTGCTGAAGTGCTTGGGCCGATGCCCCATGGCTCAATGGATGAAGAAGGGTACTTCTCGTTTGAGGCCAAAGGTGTGCAGATTGCTAGGGCACCACAATGCCAGCCCTCAGTGAGCAATGTAGCAGTCCTTCCTTAAATAAAAACCCCGATAGGTGCCAGATATCTCAATATGAGAAGCATCAGAGGAACCGATTCGACGCAAATTCCATTCCCCTGCCTAACCGAAGCATCACAATATTCGCGCTTAGACTAGAGAACTACGCCCAACGAAAGAATGCCTCAGTGTTCCTTCATCCCAGTGCATATCAAGCGCAAATCACGTACCCCATTCCCAACAAACACCTCTGCCCTCTCAGCAATCGCCATATCCACCGCATTCGCTACCCACCGCTGCTCCGCATCTAGCACCAAATCAAGCGTACTGCTCACCTCGCCCCACGCATCCGCCCGCAAAGCCCGCGCAACCTCATCCACCCACCATCCCCACCCATTTGTCAGAATATATACCCTTCCCACCCCGGGATGCGCCTCCCTCACCGCATGGAGTCGAGCGACGATTTGCTCCACTTCAGGGAGACAGTGTTCGGTGTAGTATCTTGCGCGCTCAGCTTTGCGTGCATCGTCCCACCAGGGGAGAGCGGAGAAGCGGTCGAGAAGCCCTGGGAATGAGTTGAACCCCATGTAGGGGACGTCCCAGTTGTTGAGCCGCGTGCAGTGGCGCTTGAAGTCGCCTCGGCGAAGGTGGACTGCGAGGGTGCCACGGGCAAGTGAGGTGTTGGTGGAGGGGGAGGAGAAGATGTAGGTGTTGCGGATTAGGGCGGATTGGACGAGGGGGGACCAGGTGAACTGCTTGATGACAGGGGAAGAGGAAAGGCCGGGCCAGACGGAGTGCACGCGCTTAGAGTCGAATAAGCTGTGAACAGCTTTGGATGAGCACGGCGACGCACGGGAGAAGATGGAGTACCGCTCACTTATAATCGAACACCGTCGTTTCGTCCGAAATCTCCACACACTCCTCCTCCACACCCTCTAGCTGCCCCTTCCACCAATCTATAATGACATTCCCCTCCGCCTCCGCCGGCTCATCTTTCGAGCTAATCACGCGTCTCGTCTCCGGGGGACACACCTGTTGGTAGAACGCATCCGTCACCCCCCGGGGTACCGACAGGTCCACACTGCCATCAGATGCGTACACAGGCGCGCCAGCGGTGGGCCCAGCGACGAACGCGTTGAGGGGCATGCGCGTAGGGCGCAGAGCAAAGTCGTAGAGAGTGTAGGGGAGAGGAAGATGCGACCATATGTAGTCCTCGTAGACATACGAGCGGTTCGTACTATGTGCGAGGTAGGATTTCAGAATGCTGGCGGGTAGATGTTCAGTATCTAATCGCATATTTAAATAATGAGAAAGGCACTCACACCTCCTGCAAGAAATTATTCAGCCCTTTCCCCGTGAGCGACTTCTGGAACTTGAGGTACTTGACGTGGTGGTGCTGCGCCTCCACCACGCTCGTATACAGCGGGAGCACAGTCCTCTCGATCTCACGCACGCGCGCAAAGTTTAGTGGGACACCCGAGGCCAATATGCCACCCACGAGGAGGACGAACACTGTGCCAAGCAGGAGGAAGAGGTTCTTCAGGTTGAACAGCCGCCGGTGCTGGGGAGTGCAGCCCCGCCGGTGATGCGAGCCAGGTTCATAGTCGAGATCATAATCGTGACCGCCGTTTGAGAGCAGTTCGTACTGGGCAACGAGGCCAACGTGATTCTTGAAGGGACGAGAGATTGCGCGCAGGACGTTCATGAATCATAAAGTTTTGGGGAGATGGTTACGTCTATCCCATAGGCGCTGGCTACGTAGATCGTACATGCTCGCTGATGTTTAACATTCTCCAAAGTCCAGCGGTGTAGGGGTTGCCCAATGGACATAGCGGCGTGGGCTCAATGGAGGGTGGCGGAAGCCGTACACCGCCATTTCGGTGTCATGTTGCCACTAGACAGCCGAATTAGGTACCATTTACCAAACGCCTGATCTGGCTGGATGCTGTGCCACCCCTGCATACAATCTGACACCGTCAGCTTGGAATGGGATATGCAGTCAGGCGGAGACCAGGTGGCGACGGCCGTTTCAGCTCCATTATTTCACCTTGTCCAGAGGTTGTACTGGGTTGAGTCCTGCTGGGAAGTCCAGGCATATTTCAGATTTCAAGTAGTATAGGGGCGGTGAAGGGGCGACTTTATGGCACTTGTATGCACCAACTAACTATTAGTACAACTATTCAGGAAGCAATATTGAATATACAATATAATTTACTGAGTCGACTGCCTGACGA
>JASFDD010000745.1:0-10092 GCA_036937055.1 Nidula microcarpa | reverse complement strand
TCCTTTCTTTTCCCTTCTTTCCTTTTTCCTTTTTGGGATTTTATTTTTAAGCACCCACAAACATGAGAGCCCTGCCGACTACCATCGGTGATGATGGCGCTTCGTGCTTACAAGCAGAGAGCTGCTTCAAGCTTGAGAGGTGCCTCACAGGTTCAGGCATAGGTCCTTCAACTCGCCGTTTAGCTTAAAAGAGCACAAGCCCGCCAGACTGTGCGGTTCAACCTTGTTGCTAGTGACGATGGCAAAGAGTGGTTTGGTTCAGCTGCCGTGGCCGAACATCGTGGCTGGACATCGAGGGGTCAGGGCCCGGAATGATAGTCGCCGGGTTCATAGCTCTGAAATGGTACCACCAACTCCCCAGGTCAGAAGACACATTTCGAAAGCGCGCAGACAGGACTAGATAAGGACGAGTTCAGATAGTGGATTTCCCGTCTTATATTTAGAAGATTTCGTTGCGCACACAGATCACACCATCGAAGGAAAGCACGCGTCCATGTGTGTGCATGTCGATAAATACTACTAGGTTACATCCATACTACACCCCACTCTACTCTATTCTCTATAGCGCCCCATTACCTTCCCGAGATGCCAAAACAGGATCCTCAATTAAACCGGAACTCCCATTCTGATGTTCCTTGCTGTGTAGGTGCGCGACTTTTCAGTTGCCAGGCTCCACTGTTTCTTACGCCATTATCTTTAGTCTCGACGGAATGCTGCGAGCCCGTAGACGTGATACTCGAATCATCGGACGGAATTCGTTTCGCAGCGCACAAGCAAAGCTTGGAGTTTTTTACTGGAGCATTTCCATTTGCAAATTCGACTATGAATGAAATGGAAATCGTTCCTTTGACAGAAAGTGGCGAAGTGCTTTCTGTTTTACTGCAGTATTTGCACCGCGAGCATTGCCACCCCGAACTATCCACGATATCACCAAGCGTCCTGATACCGTTATCGGAAGCTGTGGAGAAATATATGGTATATGCAATTATATCGGCCTGTAAAACACAAATGCAGTAAGTGCCCAACGCTAGAAAATATACAAGCAAGTTTTATTTATTTATACAACACCCATTATACTTCCAGAAAAACCATACCGCTCTTCCCGATGGAAGTCCTTTGTTATGCTGTTAAGCATGGCTACAAGGAACTTGCAAATGAAGCTGCACCACTAACAGTCGATAAATCTATGCAAGAAGTTATAGAGCAGTATATAGACAGACACGATATCCTTATTCCCTGGGTATGTCTTTGATTTTACATGTCAACATATAACATATGATGATAAATGTCCCGCAGATTAAATATCGGGAATTATGGCAACTGAGTCTATATTCCCTTTATCACGATACTCCTGAATTCATGTGGAAAATTGATCACTGCGGGAATTGGATCAAAATTCACCGGAACATCCTTCAGGAAGTAGGTGCGAAGCCCGGAAATATTGCTAATTTCAGGCTTATCGTTGAGAAATTCAGAATTAGTAGTTCATGTTGCCAAACTACTTCGTCTAACTGGATTAAAAATGTAGAAGATAGATATAAAAAACAAAGGCTGCATGATTTTGCTGCATTTATTTAATTTACAGACAATGTTTAACTTTCGATTCTCTACTTTTATGTATATATCAATGATGAGAATTCATACTGAACAGAACAGACCTGGAATCTACTCAACAGAACATTTTGAAGAAGTGGATGATGCGGACGTAAATAGTAACCGGTGTTTGAGGATACTAGGATATATTTCGAAGATTAACAGTCACAGGTGAGATACACTTCTGAGGAACATTATGCTGTATCAGCTTGAACTATATCCTCGCTAACAGAGATTCTGGATTCTCACTACTGGATCAGATATCATTGTCTCTTGAAAGCAAGATGCAGACACATCTCTGATAAATGTACTTTTCACTTTAGAGGACTTTGCTTAGCTCCAACCAAAAGTCGTAAAATATTTCAATATAATCTTTCAATTTAAAGATAAAGAGAATGTTATAATATCTGAGAGCCTCAGAGCATCTTACAGACTTCGTACAATTTCTGGCCTTGGGGAATATTTTAGGGTTTCTGCTGTCTACATTGCTCAGATTCATACTTCAGCCTACCCCGCTCTGTATTGCCCCAGATTGATCAAACTCGTCGCCATAGCTGTTTCTCAGCTGTATACACTCGACCCTGACCGGAGCTTCAGCTGATTCAAAAATGGACGGTCGAGTTGAGTCAATATTCCAAAACAATCGTTCTCGTTATCCTCCCACTATGGGTAAATCTTGTGTGGGTCCATACAGCGCCTGGGGAATTCCTGGGTGACTGTCTTTGATAGAACCCTCATATAGTTTGTCTCTGTCTGTGTACTTGGTGACACTCCGAATGGGAGATATCCCATCGTTGCCGTCCCACCCGTCATCCTCGCATGCAACGCCGCACTCGGAACGTGCACGGCTGCCAGTGTCGGTGTAGTGCTTACTCCTACACCTTGAATGATTAATTGACTGGAAATTAGACATGTTAAATTCCTTTCTCTTTCGACGTGCTGACAAACTAAGTTTAACTAACCATTGTAGGACTTTGTCGAAAATTCATACTTAGATATTTGACATGACCAGGTGAAGAAGCAGACTTTGTTGAGTTCGGCTGTTGATGATTATTATCGTTCTGCGCATATGGACGTATTATTTTTTCTCTCGTATTCCATTTCTAAACCCCTTGATTCTTTTAGTCGGGAAAGTGATTAGCCTTCTGTCAGAATAGGGCAAATGCGAGACTAGTCAGTTGACCGTTCAGCTGACACGGAACTATCACATTTTGTACAGCTCTGCATTTCAAACTACGGCCACTTTGTTTCGTTCCGCGATATGCCGCGCAGAATCTTTGAATTGGTATTCAAGGTACTCTTCCTGTGGATAGTTCCCTTCAGAAACCCCGATACTTATGGCTCAGGAAAAGAAACCCCATTTGCCTACAAATAATTGCAATCTACGTGCGAGACCTATTTTTCGAGGTGGACGGGGTCCATGTGTTCAACAGTATGATCGGCAAGTTCTTTCTAAGCGCTTTCTCGTAAATAAGACATCGTTGATATAACTACTGAAGACTTCCCACTTTTTCTGTACGATCTTATGACCATTGATAAAAGTGTATGTGCAGGGATAGTCGCTGCAAGATGGCAATATAGAATACAGGAAGGGGGACAAAATTCATCGCCGATACTTGACGCACCCTGCAGAAGTAAAATCTTATAGCAGGAATATGAAGACAAACAAGAGTTCGGAATAATGGATAAATAGGCCAGGATAGAGTATGCAAATTAGACCTCGGAGATTGAAGGCAAAACACAAGAAAAGGAGGTGAGGAGGCGTGATGAGGCAAGGAAGAAGGTTTCGCTCCTAGACGAGGTGTACGATGTTAATGGTGATGACCTAGAATGGCGCTTCTGGCCTCAGGATACGCCATAAGCAGCAGAGCGCCGTTGTCGTCTGAGTGAAGAGGCCCCTGTCACAACACTCTAGACCTAATGTTAATCGAGTCGCATATCTAGTGGAAGATTTGCCAAAGGCCTCCGAACAGCCACCATCGATCCCAAGTAAAGCGATGACAGGTCTGCTTTGCTCAGAAAGATCTCGAAGGACACGGCATGCCAACTACAGAAACAACTGGTCGAGGTATTGCAGCACGTCGAGATGCCTCCAGGCCTTAGGAGTGTGCGCAACACACGCGGTAGAGTTAGAAGGAAGAGGAAATATTCACCAACATGGAATACATACCTCTGGAAGATGGCCTGCGCCTTATCCAGCCGTCGGGGTGCCTGAGGCTAAGGAAGAGAAAGAGATGCGCATGCAGTTCGCGTGTAATGAATCCGGTGCTTGGCAGCGCTCCAAAAGTACCACTTGGCAGCTCTCCAGAAGTATGTACGAGCGTCAACACAGCGACCATCTTCGTGAAAAACCATGCAGTTTGCTCTACATGGGTAGGTACCGACATGGGGCTGGGACCAGGGAAGAGAAGATCGAGTATCTAGCTAAGACCACGACATGTAGGAGCCCCAAGAACAATGATGGCGAGTTCAGAAACAGCGGCTTGTGCAGGATGGAAGCTGAAGGCAGACCGTGTCCGTTGCAACTCCACTGGCAGTGATAGTCGTTGGTGGTCAACCGGTCTTCGCCGGCGCGAGGTCCCGAGGTCCTGTATCTTCCTGGACGGCGGAGTCCCCTTCTCCTTCTCTCCGTCCTCTGACTCTCCTGCGCCTTCTCCCCACTCATCGTCAGCCCCACCACGTCTTGTTCTCTTCACGCCCAAATGTCAGCACCGACGTGCCTCCCTCACAGCACGGTCAACACTCCGCCTTCGTCAAGCGTCGCTGGACCCTGGATCTGCAACATTAAATAATACCGCACACTCCTCCCCGCACCTGGATGCGACATTATTTCTGATGACGGATGGAATCCGCTGAGACCAGAACAGCTTGGTGCTAGAGAGTTCAGATACTAGGTCGGGATACCTCGCGCGTGTCGGGATCTCGAGCCCCGAGGCTGTCACTGTCCTCCGAGTCCCACTCGACCACTTGTAAGTCGCGCTTGTTATCTTTTCCCTCTTGCCCCTCCCTTCTTGCAGAGGCACGATCACGAGGGTCCGACGTTGGAACCTTCTGGACGTATCGATGGGCGAGTTACGTTGGTCCCACCGTAGACCTTTCCGAATTCGCGAGTCAGAGCGTTGCTAATTTTCTTCTGCTGCCACTACCCTCAGGCTCGGGCACTTCTAACACTTTTTCTGTCTTTTTCTAGGTCTCTTCGGGCCTGCATTTATGCGCTCATTCGATAAAATGGTGTTCGCCGTTGTGGCATAACACACCAGCCTCGCCGGGTCCTAGTCGAAGAGGCTCCTGCTTTTGCCCATGTGGACGGAGTTGCGCTATACTCCTCTATGAAGCTCCGACAGCATCCCTGCGAGGACTCCGCTTTCAGAGGGATGGGTGGGATGGTGTGAAGTCCCTGAGGTTCGAGGGAATAATTCTGCATAGTATGCGTCACTCCCATTCACTCACTTGTAGCCTAATAATCTTCCTTCCACAGACTTCGCGCCGCCAGGAGGCGATACGACGATGTCCTTGTCCCCACTTCTGCCATTCCCCGCTGCCGCCGACCTCGCTGGCCGTGAACACTGCCCCCCGTCGAGTGCAACATTGAAGCCGCTGAGTCATATCGCCAGTATCGACACTGTCAGGGTGTGATGGGCATCGCGCGTGAAGGACTCCGCTCATGCATACACACCAGGCAAGCGTTTCTCCCTCACATACTATCCAGCTGTTAACGTATTCTTACTACCCCAGCAGGTTATCCACAGAGCCAGCTCCCTGGGCCCTTCTACATCATCCACCCCAATCCGCCATGAATATGGCTCGTATCGACGCCCCGTGGTGCTCCCGCCATAAGGATGAAACAGTATTCGAAGGGGGGAGTCTGGTGTCGTGTAGTGAGTTCTTGCACGGCCCATGTATGAAACCCACACCAGGTACGCGCGGCCGCCCTCCGTTGTTTCACGTGCGGACGATATGCGTCGTTGTTTCGTCAGAGAGCGGCGAAGGTCCGAGGCGGCAGTGGGGTACTTCTGGGCACTGATGCCAGCTCTCGGCTCCTTCGCAACTCTGCGTCACGCTTCACCGCCAGGTCTCAAGCTGGTCACTGTGTGCCTTGTATCAACCTTCAGGATTCAACGTTTCAACCTCTGCCTCGCGACACGGCCCCCGTTCTCAAACAGAATGCGGGGCGGCTTTCGACGAGGGAAGCGCGGGAATCAGGGTTGGGATGAGGGATGCCTCGTGGTGCGCATGAAAGAAGGGTGTGCCGGTAAGTAGGCTCCTGAGTTTCGTACGATACTTGATGACCTATTGCGTTCTGTTTAGCTGCCTTATTCGACGATGCTGAAGCGCCACCGTATAATATGACGTACACGAGGGCTGGTCAAGAAGGAGCGCCGCCCAGAAGTCAGAAGCATTGGGGACGACGATGAAAAGCCTGGAGATGGCCCAGACAAAGATGTCGGTGGCTTTGCCCCTGCCCTCCATGCGTCGTCCTCACACTCGAAATCGTCCGCAGACAAGTCTGCGCTCATTTCGAGCCTCGACCCCCGCCCACTAACTCACTGGCAGCTTGTCACTCGACCATCCTAGGTACCTCCCTGTACCTTGTTAATTTAGTTATTTCTCATGCTTTGATGTGCCCGAGTACTTTTCCTTTCAACACTACCCACAACCAGAGGCTCTTCAACCGCTTCAGGCACTCCGTTGCTATCAGAAGCGTCTACTGCTGGCGCCGCAAATATGAATTCGAGGCCGCTACATCTTCATCAATATGACAACATGATTACCATCTGAGACCACATCCCTCGATCCCCCGTTAAGACCTACGAAAGCAAAGTCTATAATTTTCATGTACTGACCACTTTTACATTACTTTTACCTTTGTAGGCCTTTGAATTCACGTCTGCCGCGGATGTAGCCTTCAGAAATGTAAAATAGACCCTAAATAGACCCTATTATAGGGTAAGTAACAAAAAAAATTCGGTCTCCGGCCTACCCCTCTCCCCCACCCTATATGTAGGATCCACGTTCCGCCAGCCCCTTGGTTAGAAGGATACTGAAGAAACTAATATTCAGCCCAATGCAGCCAATACCTTCATATTGATAAGTGTTTGGACAGGTGGGTGCTTATGGGCACCAACTTTACAGCGGCATGACTCTGTCACCCCTATTAGTATATTGGGAGTGGTTCAAAATCGTTTTCTTCTTTTAGCCACTATAGAGACCTGGCGATTGTCCTGGGCCTCCCTCATCCACAATGCCAATGAGATCCACCAATTCGCGTGCTATTAGCGAGTGAGACTTATTACCTGTAAACCATGACGACTGATTAATGGCGCCGATGGCTCGCAGTGCACCGCCTTCCTATCGATCCTTAGCTAGGAGCACGACGATGGGATATGAACCATCTTGTACGTTCCAAATGCGATAGAGGAATTCCATCTGCTCATCGCGATTGGCTTAGATTCACATGGGAGTTCTGACTTCAGTCCTACAGAGTCAAGCCTTGCTGATTCGTCAGTGATCCTAGTTCATTCGAGCTGCGCCACACTAAGCGTGTACCATCCTCATTGAATCTTTCTCTTCAGGTCTCGGAACACTGCTCAACCAGGACCTAGGGGATCTTACTCCACTCACCCCCGTGGACATTGGACCACCGATTCCGCATCGCAGCAAAGGTCCCGTGATGGTGATACATTTGACGAGCGCATGCCACTCTTTCAACCCGCCGCCGCAGAGCACTCTGGTTCAACTGCGAAGTATCCTAGTCACAGACTGTTGCCTACAATCATCATTTTCTTCGTCTTCGGGGTTCTATTCGGCGCGTCAATGCAGTCGTACTTCAGCACCAATGTCCTGAATCCGCAAGTCCGAGACAAGATCAGGCATGACTGGGAACGAGAAATTGCTGTACACTCCACGTGGTTGGAGCGCATAGGTCAGATCAGGGACGAGTGGGAGGTGGAGATAATGCAGCACCAAGATCTGCGTCTGAGGATGGCTGACGAAAGGAAGGAATGGGATTCGGAGCGTAAGCAGCGGGAGGAGGAGAGGCGAGAAGACAAGAACAGGCGTGCTAGAGAGGAAGAAGAAAGACGCGCAGGAATGTATTGGGAGAACATGCAGAAATCGCAGCAGTGCTTGCGATATGGCGCGCGGAAGTACTCGGCCAAACTAACGAACGTCCCTGCAGGCTATGATACGATGAGGGAATGTCATTTGAAGGAGGCCGAGATACATGGACGCAAAGTTCGGCCTACATATTGCGAAGATCTCGTATGTTTATCTTCTATATCACTTCATCTGAGGGAACACCCTGATAGTGTTGTATAAAGTGGGGCACCGTCTGGGGCAATTGGGTTGTTGACTTCGAAGAAGGCTCATGTGTTACTTGGTGGAGTGAAGTGAAAGACAAAGTTATTCCTCATTTATTCTATATTTGCTGGTTAGTCCTTCTGATTTTTTGATCACTCAGGGATGCACAGTGGAAGGATCTGGATATCGTGTACGTTTAATATATGGTCTCGCGGGTTGAATATTAATGCTCTCAATTCAGAGAATGGAATCCCATCTCGAAAATTTCCAGGGAAGCGATAACTGGAGTGACATCTGCTCGAGCACTCCAGCGAGCTTCCGCGGTTATGCATTTGATGGCCCTCATTCATGTGCCAATTGGGTTAGTGTATCTCTACTGATTACATCCTGAGCCTGCTGAATATGTCTATTGTGCAGGGCGAGCACGGCATTTGGGGCATCTGGCAGATACCAGATGCCGGGTGTCGATGATTTGCACTTCACATGACATGTTAACCATTTTCGTCAGGCCATATTTTGTGTGCTTTGAATATGATTTCTCATAAATTGTACTCTTATATTGTATTGGTGTGCAACATAGATCTTATCCACCCTACTCCTCGAATTTGTGTTGAGATGAAAACTGAACAATTATTGTAACCGCAAATACAACACTTTATATTCCTTCTTCCCAGAAAGTAACTTGTATCTTTATGAAATTTGCACTAACAGAAAAAAATACCTTATATCAAAGTCTACTCTGAGGTCACTCACAGATCAAGTGTCTTGTAGGTGCAATCCGATGCCTATTGGTTTGAATTGTGTTAAAATAAATGACACATTCTCGATGACATCAGAGACAGTTTGTCCTCAGAAGGATAAGGGGAGATTTCCAAGAGGGCAAACAGATGAGTACATACAACAATTGTAGGCTACATATATACTATAAGACCTGAAACAAATATACAAATGCAGTTAACTATAGAAAAGCCACAAAAATGTAGACTAAAGGAAATGAGATATATGTGAAAATGCAGTGGCATTGCAAAACACTCACAAGCTGTGATCTGATATTCCAACAAATCATTAATGATTAACATATTGTAATAGAGCACAAGGTGAAAAACATATACTATAAGCATCCCCAGATCAAGAATAGCAAAGAGCTACCCAGAAACAGCACCTGTTTGCTCAGAATCTGCACTGTGCCAGAACTTGATCCACCTGCACTGTTAATTGCTTGTACTTCCACTTGGAGAGATAGTAAAAATTGGAATGACACTCCCTGTGTGCATGATCATCTCTGTAGAAGTACCAACACTGCCCACTAATTCAGTGCTTTCAACTCAACCTCCAGCTCCTCCAGATCCAAAGGAGCAGGAAAAAGCAATTGTTTCTGTGGCTCTTGCTGCAGTCTGTGCTTCCATATATCAAACACCTGATGCATCTTCTACAAAAGTAACTGAATTTTGGACTTGAAAATTAGAAAATGTAATATTTCAAGCATTGGAGGAGAAGAAAGTGAATAAGACAAGAGGGAATGGCTTTACTGACATTGATGTGTGATTGCTGTAGATATGGTGCTGAGTACTTCTTCTTAGGGACTGACATGGATTACATAAACCCGGATATTGATCCGTGGATAGCTTACCCACGCATTATTTTTGGATTTGGGTAAATCTTGCGGGTCCTGTGGATATCCGTGGGTAAAGTAGCTATTTTTACTCCACTTGGAGATATTTACGTGTATTTCCGCTTCTTATCCACATCACCGCCATAAATCCGAGCCTAATATCAGGGAAGTTGACATCCCACACTCTGTCCTCTTATCAGATGCCTCCCCGCAGTGCAACAGGTGCTCTGGATCGTGGTTGAGCTGCGACAGTTGCTCCAGATCGTGGCCGTCGTGGTCATGCTCCCAATCGTGCTCCAGCTGTGCCAGTTCAAGCTCACAGCTGCAGCTTGTCTGCTGAATCTTTTGCAAATCCTGAATCAGATAAAGAAGAGTCTCCAGAGCAATCACCATCTCCTCCCCCTGTCTTCATATCTCCAATTAAGCGCAAGCAAATTGCTGCAGCACCTTCAGTCAACAAACTCAGTGACTTGGAAGTATGGGACATGTCAGATCAAGAAATTCTTGGTGAGTATATTATCAAATATTTTATTGATCATATAATTAATATCTTTCCAGTTGCTGCTAATGCTGCATGGAGGTCTGAT
>JASFDD010000744.1:0-10095 GCA_036937055.1 Nidula microcarpa | reverse complement strand
CTGTCCATTCTGATCCTCTCTTTGATGTATTGCTAGAACACGTTCCTGGAAATATCACCAGAGTCTCCAGTCACTTCTCTTTGCCCCTCCCAAGTTATTACTTGCCTGGAACCTCTAGGTCTTACCTGGAAACCAGTTCTTGACAGCATCCAAGATTGGAAAACACCTGTCATGATAAAAGGAGTAAGATCATTCCTTGGATTTGGAAACTTCTATAGGAAGTTTATTGAGCACTACTTGGACATTGCACAACCTCTGAATGATCTTACCAAGAAAGACAAGAAGTTTGAATGTGAATGCCAAGAAGCATTTAACAAGCTCAAACAGAAATTCCTTGAGAAACCAGTCTTGTCTATCCCTGACACAAACAGACCATTTCTCATAGAATCAGATGCTTCTAAATGGGCAACAGGAGCAGTGCTGAAGCAACAAGACATCAGCAGTGATTGGCACCCATGTGGATATATCTCCCATTCCTTTTATGCACCAGAAAGGAACTATGAGATATACAACCAAGAACTTGTAGCAATTGTAAAAGCACTCAAAACCTGGCACCATTACCTCCTTGGAGCACCATTCCCAATGACAATCCTGTCAGATCACAAGAACCTGACCTACTTCCAAACAGCACAGAAATTGAATAGATGCCAAGCAAGATGGAGTCTATTCCTATTGGAATTTGACCTCAATTTGATTCATGTATCTGGATCAAAGATGGTACAATCTGACACCTTGTCACAATGAGATCTTTGTCCTGACAAAGACATGGACAACAAGGATGTGGTCATGCTTTCAGACCACCTCTTCATCAAAGCAATTGACACAGAACTCCATTTGGCTATCACAGAAGCTGTCATGAAAGACAACCTCATGACAGATGCAATCACAGCCCTTAAAACAAACGGAATTCCCTCAATTAAATCTGCTCTCTTGGATTGGAAACTTGAAGATGGCATTGTGTTTTTTGGAGAAAAATGCTATGTACCTGACAATGAAGAACTCCAAAGGAACCTAGTGAAACAATACCATGATTCACAACTGGCAGGACACCCAGGACAATATGGAACCCTCAAACTAGTTAAACAAGAATATTGGTGGCCAGGAATGTACACCTTTATCAAGAAATATGTTGAAGGATGTGCCACCTGTCAACAAATGAAGGTTAACACACACCCCATGACATCCCCAATAACACCAATAGCAGCTCCAGCAGAGACATACCCTTTCTCCCACATCACCATGGACCTTGTCATGGACTTACCCAAGAACAATAGAGATGACTCAATATTGGTCATGGTTGACTACTCATCTACAAAGGGGGTAATTTTAATCCCTTGCAACAAGAAGATTGATGCACTTGGAATAGCAAACCTGACCCTGAACAACATATACTGACAATTCAGACTTCCACAGCAAATCCTCTCTGACAGAGACCCCTGATTTGCTGCAAATGTCTTCCAAAAACTTGAAAGACTCCTTGGAATCAAGCTTGTCATGAGCACAGCATACCATCCTCAGACAGACAGAAAAACTGAACAAGTCAACCAGGAAGTTGAAGTGTACCTTCAAATGTTCTGCTCAAACAATCAGGAAACATGACAAAACCTGCTGCTATGGCAGAATTTGCTCACAATAACTGCAAACACTCAGCAAGGAAACAAACCCCATTCTTCCTCATGATGGGGTATAATCCAAAATCTATCCCTGGAATCACCAATTGAATGAACATCCCCAGCATAGAACAACACATGGACACCCTGAAACAAGCCTGAGAAGAAGCTGCAGCAATGCATGAACTTGCTTGACAAATGGTATTACAACAGAATTGGAAGAACTTCCAACCCTTCACAGTCAGACAGAAGGTATGGTTAGAAGTCAAGAACTTCAGGCTTCCATATCAAACACAGAAACTTGCCCCAAAACATGAAGGACCCTTTGTCATCAGCCACATACTTGGACCCCTGATGTACAAACTGAAACTTCCTGAACAATGGTAAATCCACCCTGTTTTCCATGCAGGGCTCCTTACACCATACAAGGAAAACAAAGCACACAGCCCAAACTTCATTGAACCCCCTCCTGACCTGATCAATGGAGCAGAAGAATATGAAGTCAAAGCAATTGTGGGACACTGAAAACAAGGCAGAGCCATGCAATACCTTGTGAAGTGGGTTGACTATCCCACTGCCTCAAATGAATGGCTTGCAGAATCAAACCTTCAGAACTCTCCAGAAATCCTGAAAGGATGTAAGGAGAAGAACCAATTGCTGTAGAAACCAGATAACAGCCCACTGCAATCATCTACCATTCTTTGAAACCATCATGCCTTCCAACACCCAGACCACTTTGACCTCCTTTGCCACCACCCAGTCTATCAAAACTCCTACCCCATTGAACACTGCCAACTTCATTACCAAGCAGTGTAAAAGCTTGCTTGGAAATCTGACTCAAGACACCATCCTCATGAGCAAAGTTGCAACATCTGGCAATAAAGCTCTTGTCGCCCTCATACAGACCATCCATAACCAATGAGAACAGCACAAAAGAATGCAATCACTCTTGAAAACACAAATATGAGACATGGACAATTCACTTGAAGCAGCTGTTGCCTGTGGACTTTGGGATCTCATTAAACCAAGGGACATCACTGTAAGAAGGAATGTGCATTTTCAACACATGCACTCTCCTGGATCTCAGGAATTCCCTATCTGTGTTGATGCCACTCCACCTGCAGGACAATCATCATCCCCATATTGACACCCCCCCACAGTACAAAGACTTAGAGCACACCCACATCCATGATCACCATCAAATGAGGAGTGCTTTGCTTGTAGACAACTGGGTCACTTCACCTCTAGTTGTAGAAATTTCAGATGCAGGATCTGCTGATGAACTGCACCAGGACATTACCCATCTTGTTGCCCTTTACAGGGACTACCTAACTATCCAAGCAAGGTCAACTATGAATTCCCAGATGATGCCATTGCAAACATGACCAAAGAACCTTATCATTGAATCAAGCTTGGAGAACTTGATCATAAGAGGGGGGTAATGTTACAATTCTTTACTTCATGACTTGTACCCGCTATGTGACTTTCTTTTCTTTAAATAGATGATTATCACATGAACAGTTATATTTAGACTAGCCAACAAGAACAATAGTTATACTTAGTACTATGTGCACAGACCATCATATTTTACTATAAGTAGACCCTTGTACTCTGGTCTCACCCCTCAGCTTGATCTAGGCAAATATAGCCTTGTGACATCCTCACTCTGATCCCTTGAAACCTTGATGAACTCAAACCTCTTAGGCTCTGTCTAGAGGCTCATCAAACCTAAGCTTCACTTAGACAGTGACTTAGCAACTCAACAACTGTCCTATACTCTAGGAAGTGTGTCTTACATCAAACCCAGGAACACTAGACTACCAAACTTTGCCTTGAGCTTATTACTCAGCTTCATTGCTGTAACACTGGGTGTCATTATCAGATGCAATCTCAATGTGCCATAGTGCTTGAAAGTCCATTCTGGTCTGGTCTTTTGACCTTAAGAGGCTTGGACCAAGACCAAGACCAGTCTTAGGACCAGTATGAAATGGTTGCAGTTGGGACTGGTTCAAGACTGGTTAAGGACTGGTCTTTGCCATTTTTTCAGAGCCTTAAATCTGTCTTCCAAGTGGAATATTTACTATATGTAGCTGGATATCTAAAATTAAATGCATTACAGAGGTAATTATGACACATAAAATTAGTACAGTACTTTAGACACTACATAATATATTTTGGGGTATTTTAAAGGTCAAAATAAGTCTGACCATGTTGGAAATGAAGTGGGGAATTTATGGCTAATTTCGCTAAAATTACCGAATTTACTATATCTTTTTCAGTTTGCAACCAAAAATTATCATTAATATCTCATTCAAAAGTGAGTACATAGGCCTACCTTTGTGCAAATTTCTAGTGAGAAAGGCCAGTTGAGACCAGTCCAACCTGGTTTTTCCTCAGTCCACCAAATTTCAAAATCCTGATGGACCAAAGACCAGACCATGGTCATGGTCTTCATTAGTCCTGAGAATTTGTAGTCCTAATCAGTCCAAGTCTGGTTTGGTCTCAGTCTTTTTGCAGTCTTGCAACTGTACTTCCAAGCACTAATGCACCAGGAAGTTGGCATGACTCTTGTGTCATGCATCCTATTTATGAAAACCTTTGTATCTGCACACTGGAAGGTTATTACCTGGTAACAGATACTGCTTTCCCTTGTGGAACAGATCAAATTGCAGGCCAAATTAGAGCTCCTATTAAAGATGGTGCTTAGCTTCCAGCAGATCAAGTAGAGTGAGAAAATCTTCTGGACTATGATTGGCAACTCCTCTCATACTGCCAGACAGCAGAATGGGGGATGTGTGCCATGCAGGGTTCTTTTGGATGTCATTTGAGAGCATGCTTTTTAGGGATTTATGTAGGAATGATAGAGTACAAAAATTTCATCTAAAAGTTGCAGACCAATGATAGCTGTGGGGCCATTTTTTTGCATTAACTTTTCTGTATTGGGGTATGTAGAGTATATGCAAAAGAGAAATAATATCAAATGTACTTAAGGAGAGACTAGAAATAACAAGAATAAACAGCTAAAAGAGTATGGATCACAATAGTATGATGAAAGAGTTCAAAAGTGTACCAATTATACTGTACTATGATAGAAAACATTGAGAACTAGTTCTTGTCCTTGCACTATGCACCCTGGTTGCCAGAAGTACTGCTGTTATTGCAATGAGGAGAAACAAATTGGATAGATAACCCCCCATTAGAGTTACTGCAATTTGTGGTTACAATGACCTCCAAGCCTTCCACCTCATTGGCATGCTTGTTTGAATTCAGAAGTCCTGCATGTGCACCATGTGCAATGTACTGCTGACAAGGCTCAAGTGTAACATTGAGACCAGACATAGCTGAGCAAAATGGCTAGGTGCATGAGGAAGGGAGGGAGTGTTAAGACTTGTTCCCCAAGGTAAATAGGAACTAGAGGATGTGGGTCACAATAGTGCTATGTTGGAAGTAATATCAGAAGGATTTCTGACTGTAATGCTACAGATAAGAACCATTGGCTTCAGCTTATGTGCTGCACCCTTCCAGTTCTTGTGGGTTCTAACTTAAATGTAGTCCACACATCAGAAGATAGTACTGTGGGGTCAGAACATCATTGGAGACAACTTGGGGGTTTGACAACTAGAGACTAAGTCTAGTGTCAAGAGTGAGGTAAGACTAGTCAGTGTAAGTCAACTAGAAGGAAAGTTGGAAGGGAAGTTGGAAAGGGGTTGAAGGTCAGAAAGCAAAAAAGACTTAGAACTTAGTCAGGAGACTAGGTGGGATCTTAGTTGATATTTGGACTGGAGACTATGGTACAGAACTGAGCTACTTAGATACTAGTATCACTAATTGTAATAATGAAAATGAAAGTAGCAACACTATGGAGACAAGGAATAATAAGAGCCCTTGACACATAATAAAAGTAGCAGAAGCAGAAGCAGAAATGTATCTGAGTGGAAATGTTCATAGTAATGGTATTGTATAAGTATGAGTCATAGGATCAAGACAATAGTTTGGAGATAAGCAAGGATGGAGATGGGCAAAAATGGTCAGAAGCATATCAGAAGGTGAGGCAGAATGTTGGAAGGTGTTGGAAGAATCATGGATGTGACAGGGAGCCTGAGATCAAACATCACTCAGGCTTTCATCATCTTCCCAGATGGTGTAGTGATAGGTCCTTGGAGTATTGTTGTGGCCTTCAATAACATCAGCATCATCATCTGAACCCCCAATCCATTGTGTTGAGTGGCCTCCATCACCATAATATACCTCCTGACATACATGTTGTCTAGGCCTGAGCAAGCCAATGTGAGGAGATCAATCCATGCAAAGAGGAGTATGCTTGAGGAGGGCTCAATGAGAAGTTCAATGAGTACAACCATGAGAGTCTGTGATCATCTCAATTAGCTCAGCATGGTCAGCATGGTGCTCTGCCTGGTTTTGCTGCCACTCTGACTCTGAGAGCTGGTTGCATAACACCTTGAGCTGCCTCTGAGTCTCTCTAAGCTGGCTATTGAGATTGAGTGTAAAGATTTGACTTGTCTGCAGGCTATTGATGGAGTGCTCTGCTGTCTGAGCATTCCATGCAGATGGGTTCAATGCCTGAGAGATATTAGCCAGGAGATCCTGACTGGTGTTGTGACTATGCAGGCAAGATGGCTTCAAGATGTGATCACTGGGAAGGTGTTGGGCAATAGGAGCATTGACTTGTTCAGCTTTGACCTGCACCTTCTTGGATTTGATTACAGGCTTCTTGCTAGACTTTGCACTAAGCTGATTAGGCAGTGGTGTATTGTTGTCATCAGATAAATGCTCAATGACACTGCCTTCTTCAGCATCCACAATGTCCTCATCATCAAGATCACAAGAGCCAGCTTTCTCATTCATGAGCTTATCAATGTAGTGAGCATGCTGGACATGTAGTGGGCACTTGACATTGCTAGTGGGCTTTGTTGTCTTAATAAGCTGCAATGGCAAATAAATATTAGCAGATGGTATTTCTATTCTAGCATATATCTTATCTGTTTAAACTTGAGCTCTAAAGACTTTGCCATGCAACAGGGACATTCATTTTCATCAGCCCAGCTATTGAAGTCATTTCTAGCAGAGTTCAAGGCATTACCATCAAGCAGCAAAGACTCTTCTAAGATGTCAAAGAGCACATTGAGGTCATTTCCAGAATAGTTAGTAGCACCACTAGCATGTCCTTTAGGCCTCTTCACATCACCCTGTGATTCAGCTGAAGTTGCCTTGCATTTTCTCAAGATAGAAGCTGTAGTGGCCTCTGTTGCATTATGCTTTCCCTTCCCCTTAGGGTCTGGAATGGAGTTCCATGCACCAGCAACCTTTTTTGATGGACAAGCCACCTCCTCCAGGAGCTTTTTGACAGAAGGATGGACCTCATTGTTGTCATCTAGGAGAAGTGTGCTGGCAGCAGTTCAACTAGGACCTGCACAAGATGCAGAAGATCTAGAAAGTGGGTACTTGATAGAGGGAGGCAGCAAGTTCTGTGGGTGCATATAAGGTAAATGTAAGCTCACAGAAGAATGAAATTGAAGAGAACAAACCTGGTAAGACCCCTGTACATGAGGACAACCATGCCCAGATTTGAGGGGATATGCTTATTGCTTGTCATATCCATGATTTCTTCCAACACTTTCTGACATTCCAAATCATCTTCTGATATGCTTCCAACTATTTCTGCCTGTTTCCATTCTTCCTTATCTCTAAACTATTGTCTTGATTCTATGACTCATACTTATACAATACCATTACTATGAACACTTCTGCTCAGATATGTTTCTGCTCCTGTTTCCACTACTTTTATTATGTATCAAAGACTCTTATTATTCCTTTTCTCCATAATGTTGCTACTTCCACTTTTATTATTACAATTAGCAATACTAGTATTTAAGTAGCTCAGTTTTGTATCCTAGTCTCTAATTCAAATATTGACTAAGATCCCACCTAGTCTTTTGACTAAGTTCTAAGTCTCTTTGCTTTCTGACCTCTGACTCTCTTCCAACTTCCCTTCTGACTTTCTTTCTAGTTGACTTATGTCAACTAGTCTTATCTTGCTCTTGACACTAGAATTAGTCTCTAGTTGTCAAAACCCCAAGTTGTCTCCAACAACTTTCTGACCCCACAGTACTATCTTCCAACATGTGGACCATGTTTAAGTTAGAACCCACAAGAACTGGAAGGGTGCAGCACATAAGCTGAAGCTGACAGTTCTTATCTGTAGTATTACAGTTGGAAACCCTTCCAACATACTTCTGACATTTTCCAATGTAGTGCCATCATAACCTATGTCCTCTAGTTCCTATTTACCTTTGGGAACAAGTCTTGACATTGCTATTGAATGTGATTGAACATTTTGAAAGGCAAATAAAACAAAGAATGATCTTAACTCTTGTCCATAGAAACTGATTTGGCCTGGCCTGGAAAATCCATCATGAAAGCTCAGCAGCTGTATAACATTCAATGAGTTCCTCTCTAATGTATGTAGAGATTTGGCATACCTGAGGAGGAGGTCTAGGAGGTCCCTATCAAGATCTTGTTTCTGGGTAAGACCTAGAGTTTCCAGGCAAGTAATAACTTGGTAGGTGCAGGGAAATAACCAGAGACTCTGGAGATATCTCTGAAAATGTGTTCTCATGCTATGTCAAAGAGAGGGGTCAGAAATGGATGACAGCTTCAGCTTATGTGCTGTGCCCCCTTCATTTCTAATATCCAATTTACAATATCAATTAGCAAAGTTGAACAGAGGTAAGGGATTGCAAACTCAGCTTCCTGACCAGAGATTTGGTCAGGAGAAATCTCTGGAGATGAGAGATTTAAGTTGAGAGTGATGATGGTGACAAGAGGAGATCAAGAGAGCAGAGAGTGTTGAGGATGTCAGAGGTAGCAACAGCACAAATCACTATCACTATTTGTGGGATAAAGAAGGACTGGGACAACTAAAACATGGCCCTAATCCTGTCCCAAGGAGAAGAAACCAGAGCCTCTTTATTCACACTTTCACAATTTCTCCTCAGAATAATGGGATATGGATAAGACTATTTGGAGCTCAATTAGCCGAAGTAAGGTCCAATGAAGCTAAGGATTATAAGGAGCCCTTTTTTAGAGGTCGGACGGCACCAATAACAAACCGGCTAGCATCATTGTTCTTCTCCTGGTGGTGGACAGGACCTCCACACAACAGTCGCTTTCACACAAATAGTTTTCCATTTGACAAAGACCACTGTACACAGAGTGTGACAGTTGCCTCAAATCTTCCAGGTTCATCGAGTGTAAGATTTTTTTTTAAATTAAGGAAGCTCTCAATGAATAGCTCTGGCTGAAATTTTGGCAGATAGATCATCCAGGAAAATTCATCAACCAGTATCTTCTTGACATGGTGGCTACATCAACACTTTCTTAAGTTTGGTATCCCTCATTGCTATTCATTATGTTAATAGGTTCCAGATGCCAAGGAAGCGATCACCCATGATAATGACTGGTCTTCTGTCCTATATGAGGTATGCATTTTATTTCATTGTGAATCTACCTTCAGCGAGTGCTCACCTACAAACTTAAGGGTCAGGATGAGCTACCCCATCGTTCAGAGCTTTTCCATCGCATAAAACTCGCGCACGATATAACGTATCAAGAAGGCACTTATGAGACCCTAGAATTGGACGTGCTTCTCATGGTCAAACATCTTCTGCGTTATAGATGTTGTTTTTATTTCGAGAAAGGATGATGTCGCCAAATCGCAACGACATACAATATCAACTGGGAGACGAAGAACCCACCCTACCAACAATACCCCGAACATATTTGCGTTCATCTGCCTAATATTGCTAGCTATTTGGACTATTACGATTCTATATCATTCCCGCCTGGAATCCCTAACTTTCATGTCAGTCTTATGATAATAAAAACAAATATTCCATCCGGCAACATGCAAGAAATACTAATAGCATATAGTACATCTACAAGCATTGAGCTACAAATACTACCAAGATACAAGAAAAATAACTAGTACATACATCCCACTCACGGGTATCCACAACGCGAACTACACTCCTTTCCTCCTAAATCCTAATCTGAATCATCCGAATCCCCATAATCTGACTCATCCAGCACATCATACGGATTTGTGCCTCCTGCTTCCTTCGCACTCGGGCCTGCACTCAGCGCCGAGCCCTGATTCCCCGTCTGCACGATCTCATTTGGGTCTCTGTCTTCATCCGAGTCGTCCTCGTAGTCCGCATTTGGGAGGGGTACACTGGGGTTCGGTACGTCCGCCGGCAGCGAGGAGGAGGGGGCCCGCTGTGCGCGCTGCTCGTCGATTGGAGGGCCGATGACCATTGAGCGCCAGGTATCGATAATGAGGCTAGAAAGTAGGATGGGAAGAGAAAGACAGTCAGCGCAACTACGTAGCCAGGTCTTGTTACTTACGCAGCCTCGTTCCCCGCACACCACCCCTTCACATCCATCACACCCAGATGCCGCGCAATGG
>JASFDD010000743.1:0-10099 GCA_036937055.1 Nidula microcarpa | reverse complement strand
AGTGGCTCAGTTGACTTTACTATCCCTGGGGAATATACTGATATGGAGATCGGAAGGGTGGGCGTGTACGCTGCGGTTCATACCTTCGTCGTTTCAAGTTGTATATCTATCGCTAAGACATCGTCACTTACAGATCATGGAGCTCACTTCTATGCGCCTCCTGCATCGGACCTCGCCGCCTGATAGACTGGATGGCCCACCGATGTTCAAGTGCGCCATTTCCTACGACGCGACGCTGGGATTGGCGCGGCAGTTGGATGTTCCTTTGAACAACCTGCTGTGGGATACGGTGTAGCAAACGTCGGGTTACGCTACCTCTTGAGTACCGTGTAAAGTACTGTATCATTAAAACATACGGTACTCTTGCTGCGCCTGCGGCAATGCTCAATAGTGTGTACGCATCCGCACCATCGTCGTCGGTGGGCAGATCCGGCTTTATCCGGGCCGGTGCCTTTCTCGACTTCCCAGCGCTGTGAAGATCGAGCTCGCCTACATTACTCACGCAGAAATGCCTACCACTGCTTATTCTGCGACTTCCATCTTATATATCTCACGTAGATTTCCAATCAAGCTACTATAAGACAATCCTCCACCTTCTTACGATGACCTCAGGTGGTAAATCACGGATCATCCCAGGTCGTTTCCCTCCTCCCGGCGAATCTCGCATAGCAGATGCCATTCGAGAGCGACGAGGTCCTGAGAGAGGTCTCACAGAGTTAGATGGGGCTCTGCTACATGTCCCTCCTATTGCTGAGGGCTGGAATTCTCTCCTCGGAGCGGTGAGGACGAAGGGAAAGTTGGGGGGTGATGTCCGCGAGCTGATGGTAAGTGGCACTTACTTCCTTCGCAGAGCACCGATGATGTCTTCGTATAGATTCTAAGAGTTGCAGCTATCAATGGCGCTGCGTACGAATGGATCCATCACGAACCTGTGGCACGGACTTATGGACTCACAACCGCCCAACTCTATGTTGTGCGCGATCTCGAAACACCTTTTCCTCCTTCTGAGAACATTCTGTCTCCTTTGCAAACTTCAGCTTTACTGTTCTCAGATGCTAGCACCCGGAGCATCAAGGCTCCTCCGCTCATCATAGAAACACTGAAGAAGGAGCTGCGCTCATGGGTGAAGGAGAAGGGAGAGACGGCTGACACGGAAGTGGACGAACTTGTGAATGATCTCTATGTTGAGGCGGCTGCGGTAACAGCGACATATAATATGGTGTCCCGATTTTTACTTGCGACGGACGTGGCGGGGATGATGGACAAGGAAGTACCTTGGCCCATTGAATGGCAGGAAGTAAGAATAGTTCTCTCTGTTCCTCATCGGTTTCTGATGTGGATATTTTTGAACCTTCATAGCATTATGTACCCATTCCTTCGGCTTCTGAGGCTGAAAAATCGGATGCAGATTCGGAGTCATCACACACCATTCACGCAGTGACGTTGATCTCGTCACCCGCTGCCCCCTGGATTGTCTTCGCCAATTCTCTTTTAACTAATCTCACCATGTGGAACTACGTCGTTCCTTATTTTCTCTCGAATTACAACATCCTCCTACATTCTCAGCGTGGCCATGGGCAGTCCTCACTTCCTTCAGAAAACTCATCGTGTACCATCCCATTGTTGGCATCCGACATACATACGCTCCTTTCACACCTTGAGATTCCGATGCCCGTGCATTCCGTCATCGGGGTGTCCCAAGGAGGAGCAGCCGCCCTCGCTTTTGCTACCTTATTTGGTGCTGCAGGAACTAAAAGCGTAGTCGTTTGCGATACCGCACCCAAAACGCCTGCGGGTAACCAGAAAGCCTGGGAGGATAGAATCGAGCTCTTGTATAAAGATGGTCCAGCAGGCGGCGGCACTATTCAAAACCAATACGCAAAGACGGTGGGGATGCCAAGGCTAGCAAAGCTTACGATAACTCGCTGGTTCCCTCTCGAAAGTGAATCGACTAATGAGCCTAGCAGCAGGTTACAGTGGATCGCGAGGATGATCGAGCAAACTGATGTTGCTGGATTCGAAGCTGGTGCCCGCGCACTCGGCGACTACGATTTGTCCACTCTCAAAAGCTCCAATGACGAATGGAAGGGATTTAAACAGTGCGATGTACCTCATGTTCTTCTAGTAGCGGGATCATTGGATGGCGACGGGAAGGTCGGGAAGGGATTGAGCAAGCTGGCGAACGATTGGAACATTTTATGGAGAAGAGAACAAGGCAGAAACGAGGTGACATATAAAGAGATTGAGGGAGCAGGACACTTACCGATGGTAGATAAGAGCGAGGTATGGTGGTGCGCCGTTGAGGAGTTTTTGGACTTGGCTAAGCAGTGAATTAACGGTGGCTTGAAGCATCCAGATGAGAAGAATTTCAATTTCATAACGCAACAGAAATTATTTATTTTGAAGATACATATGTATGGAGCAATAAAAGTTCCAAGTTGGAACCAGGCTTGCTCAAATCGACATTTGTATATCACACACCACCTCCTCATCGTACCAATCACTGCAGAATGGATGCAGGAATATTATAACATAACTTTCACCTTTTATGGACACTCTTTCTAACTGTTAAAAGACGTCCTAACTTCAACTAACATGGATTCGAAGCGAGATAAGAAGCAGAAATATACGTCAGGAATGTTGACAACGATACGGTGTCGGCTAACGTGCCTACGTAGATGCATGTCAGCATGTTCGTGAGTCAGGCTGACTGAATCGCGGATATGATGGCGCTCAAATATGGCGCGTTCGTATGATAAACCTGCATGAACCTCGGCGGGGCATAATTAATATATAATAAAAGATATTCTTACTTGGTCCCCACCTTCTCAGGCGAAGCCCTACTGCGTCTTATGCTTTTTTCCACCAGATTTCTTCGTCTGTGCAACTTTACCGTTAACACTGTTGGAATTCGGAGAGCCCAGCCAATGAGTCTTAGTGACTCTCAATCCAAATAAAATCCCTAGCACGACAGCAGCGACAGACTTCGCCCCTAAAGGGCTCAAAGGCGGTACATCAGCCAGAGATGAAGATTTGAAGAGAGGGACGGAAGACAGAGCCGGATGAGAAGCAAGCGAGAATAATTTGGATGAAAGGGAATAAAAGGCAGGATGTGCAGTCGTGAGGCTATATATCACGGCTGCAGGAAAAATATGTTCATGAGATTATAAGACTGAACAGAAATAACCAACTCACCAACGAGTGCGCCGCCCCAAACATCTAGTGTTCCCCATAGACCAGCATCGCTTCTCAAGAAAGGAGGGGTGCTCAACGTCCAATCAGGAGTCCACGTGGAAAGAGTGGCCGCAGATATCCCTCCTCCAGCCGACGCTAATACCCCGAGTATCATATGTGTAAGCGGGGAGGACACGTATACACCTGGAACTTCAGGGGATGAGAGCAGTGCTAATGTTGATGTGACAGAATTGACGCGGAGTACAGAGTCGAGTGGAAACAAAAAGGTGTTAAAAATTGGAGGATGAAGGGCCTAAAATAATTTAACGAGATCCATTGGATATGCATTGAGGGACTTACAGACGGGATTAGCCAGAAGAGCAGGGTAAAGAATAGATGAACTCCAAGATAGTTGAGCCATGGCCCAAATGAGTAAAACATCGGTGGTGGAAGACCAAGGAATAAATGGCTCAGTAAAGAACCACCCCAGCACTGGGGTACCCCTATCAACGACGGGGCGGGAAGGTATGGCTAAAAGAAAATCGCACCATGACCAAGTATCCTGTCACATATGTCCCCCACGATAGCGGCACAGAATTACGACGCGCATTGGCTTGATAAGCCATTGACATTCTGTGGCCTCGCCGGTCAACAAAAATGCCGGAGAAAGTAGAAGCTAACAATGCTTACCTTGCAGCATGTAAAGTAGGGGCCCATAGGTAAGGAAAGTACAAGGGATGAACTTTAGTTGACGTGACGAAGATAAACGCGCCCGCAATGGGCTCTAGAAGATGAGTAGTTGCAGTGGCGACGTTCATGGTGAAGGTGAGTGATAAGGAGTGCTCGGATTGGGTCGTATTAGTGAGCTAATACAATTTGAATGCTTCCGGGCTCGGCAAGTTTGTTGCCGATGGCAAGGACGTGACCCGGAAGCAAATACGGCCTTGCTCCGAAAGCGCTCGCGCTCACTGGCAAGGCTCGGGCTTGATCTTCACGTGAATATAAGTAATTTACAAGGAATTGAATCCCTAGGGCATGGTCGTGGTGATTTTGAGTTCTGAATAATAAATTTTTAAAAAAGAAAGAGGGAAGAAAGGAGAAGGGAGGATTATAAGAATATATTCATATCTGACCTCGTATCTATACACGAGGCCCTCACATCATATACTGGTCCCTAATATTTGGTTGCACTGTCGTTGGTAAATAACTGCTGGTCCCGGGAAGTCTGGTGCCTGGTATTGGCTCAGCAATTAGAGTAGTCAAACCAATATTGACACTTAGAAAATGTTGAAGCGGTTGAATAAATTTGCTTGAAATGAGCACAATTCATTGCTTATAATGCAAGACTGAAATATATATTATGATAAAGCCTCAGAATCGCTATAATCGCACAAATACATTCCCACCCAAGTTACTACTATTCACGGTGAAGCAACAATGAAAAAACCGCGGAAACCGGTAAACCAAACTCATATCGAAAGTACTAGAAGGCCTATAAGCAAAATGATGGGCACGAGATGAAGATGGATGAGTCAACATTGTTCATAGACAGTACAGCGAGCAGATATCCCATGTCTGTGAAAAAGAACGCAATCGAGGAAGCAACTCTTGAATGTTAGGCCGATCATCAGCGTTCAGGCGCCAGCACTCGTTCAAAAGCTTCAAAACAGTGCATCGATTCTTTCCATGGAAAGTGTGTGCGCGGTCCACATCCGAGGTTGTCACCGGACACACCCCTTTCTTGATGATCTCAGCAACCTTCAAAGGACGAGATGTATCATGGTATGGTAGATTTCCAGTTAGAAGCTGGAATTGCCTTTAGTTGTTATTTCTAGCATTTTTGGATGAGAAACGTACTTCGTATGCTGTACATGCGAAAGACCATATATCAGATGAGAGATGAAGCACCATGGGCGCGTCGTCTTCGTCTAGAGTCGCAAGCTGGATGATGACTTCGGGGGCTTGCCATCTTACAGATCCTGAAAAACTTGAGGTCGTATTTCCTGTTGGCGCATGTAACTCTTCGACCACTTTGGAGAGGCCAAAATCCGTTAGGATAGCATGTCCGGAGTCAGTGACAAGGATATTACTCTGAAAATGTGATGACCATGAGAAGGTAAGAATGAATGACGAAGAATCGAATAAGACGTACGCCTTTCAAGTCTCCGTGCACGATAGGGGGATCCAAAGAGTGAAGGTATCGTAGCCCCTCGGCGACATCGACAATCTGAAGACTTGTATAAGTGTGAATTCATATTCAATTATGCTGGACATACAAGGGCGAATTTATTCGCGCAGGGCCGAGCTTTGATGTACTGAGGAGCAGTGCCATTATCATACCATCGCATCACCAGCGCGGGCCTCCCTGCTAGCTGGAAAGAGACCCCGTAGAATTCTGCAATGTTGGGATGGTGAAGACACTTCCATATATTGACTTCGCGATTTAGGCGCTGTGTAGAATAGCGTTGGCATTCGTGCTTTATATTTCAATAGAGGGAGAGTTAAAGTCACCTTTCGTATCCTTGAGAGATCAATTTCTCCCTGGGTAAACGCTCTCAGTAGTTTGATTCCAACCTGTCCGAAGTTCATCAGGAATGGATTTAAGAACGATGTAGATAAGACATACCGGAATAGTTATTCGCCCATCCGTAGGCTTGCACACCGCAGTGGGCGTCCATTCACCGCGATATATGTCGGAGAAGCCTCCAAGGGCGTGAATGTAGAGAGTCATCTCTATCTCATCGGATAGATCGTCGACCTGGGTGACGAAGTCCACCTTCGGCGCAGGTGTCCTGACTTGGGATTTTTGGCATCGGGCCACACAGGGGCCATCTTCAGGAGGAGTAGGCACAATATTTAAATGGCCGGGGTAAGGTGTGGAGAGTAGAAGGATATTGACGTTGCTGCAGTTGTGGAGAGCACAAGGGAAAGAGTTCGGACAGGTGGCACTGCATGGACTTCGAATGGATTGCGGGAAACCCCGAGTACGGTCTGGGTGCGCGTAACACATCACTGCGGGTATCTGCGAAATGCTCGGGAAGCCCCGACTGCCGAGTGCAAGGTGACGTAAGGACTTCAGGTGGCGATGTCTTACTTTCCACTGGCAGTTGGAATTTGACACCTCAACCTTTTCATCTTCTCCTTGTCTCTGAGCAATCGGCAGGGGTGTGGGCAACAAGGAATTCGGTCACATACGTGACAGCACTCCGAAGGCTAATGTTTTTTTAGGCTGTAGGTTGCAGCAGTCTTGCACAGTGCTGTCCATGAATTATTAATATTCTAGAATATATGTAGTGCGTAGCTTCTACCTGAATGTCTCGGAGCCATCATCACAAAGATGTGCAGATTTTGGCGCTTTCAAAGTAGGAGTATCTCTCCCTCCCTCTTCGAACGCCGCGTATGCTCAAGGATCTTCGACCATCACTTGGCCCGAGTGGAACACATTTCATCTAGAATATCAGAAGACTGCTCAAGGACTAGCAGGATCCTGGCAAAGTAACCTTTCAGTAGCTTCCTTGTGCGGTTTGAATGGTGAATCTGTCGTGGCCTTTCCAGCGGAAGTTTACACTAAAAGTCAACTCGAAGTCGCCTGTCTACAAGCATATCCGGCGGTTGTTCATGTTCACTCTTCGACGGATTGACTCAATAACCACACGCAAGCGCAGTAACCGGGAGTTAGAGCGTCAGAGCAAAAAAGAAAACTTGAAACGAGTTACGTGCCTGCTATTTACCCCCGCCGCGGGTCCGATGTTGTCGTACTCATGGAGCCGCCGTTCTCTAAGTGCCTGACTCTGTAAGTAAATCGACTTACTAAATTCCAACTGCAGAACACTAGCACTGTTGACCAGTCTCAATCAGCATCGCAACGGTTGACCCGCAATACTGTAAGCAGACTATACCTGTAACTCCAAGCAAGACGTTAACTGGCTTCTCCAAGCAAGATGTCGTCGACTTCCTCATCATACCAATACGCCAGCCAAGAAAAGAGGGTTCGCTATCTAATTTTGAACAGATACCCCAGAACAAAACAGAGTTCTGTCAAAACCCGTGTACAACTGCCAACTGGAGTTGAGACAGTACTGTAATTATAAGTAACTTCGCTTCCGGTCTTACAAAAAGAACAGCAGCGTCAATCAACAGATGGGCGGCGGCGTACCGCTGGAAATAAAAGTGCCTGTCAAGTTGAAGATTCAAATTGGACGCGGCTTAATAGCCGGAAGTAGGAGATCGACGGATGGATTCAGTCATTCATAATGCATATGGACGGTGGACAGGACGTTTCCGAGCTAATCGGGTACGCACTGATACAAACTTACGACCTAAGTAGGATGGGAGGAAAATTTTACTTTGCTGTCTTGAGCAGGTCTAGGCCATATCCAAACAGCTTCTCAACAGCTTGAACAGCGGATTGCGACAGTAGTAATGATTACACTAGAAGTTACAGAATATGTATGGTAGGGTATAACTGCATGAACACATTGATGACCTTGACAAAATAAAGAGTGAGATAGATAGAGAACAAAAATGATAATAAGCAAATAATGATCCTGGAAAAAAGGAGTCCGTGCGTGTCTCGTTATTTATGTGCGTAAAGAGTTATGAGAAAGACATGAGGAAGGAAGAGGACAAGAGGATGAACGAGCGTGAGTCTAGGACAAGAGGGAAGGAAGGGAGAATGTCCTGTATACCAATAGCAGGCAAGCAAAATGAACCAAGCGGAGGACACGAGAGCGAGTGGGGAATAGCGGGGCCGAGAGATAGGAGCAGGGGCACGCAGCGTGCATCGCGCATGGGGGCGCCACGTGCGGTGCATGCATGCGTGCAGGAAGGTAAGGAGGGCATAGCGCCTATTCGAATTGGTGCGTGGTATATGCTGAGCTGTGAGGGGTATCGGGTGTTTTGGTGTCTTGCTTTGGGATCGGGAGTCGCTTACTGGGACGGTCCCGCAAACACACGCGAGCTTCTCGATGCCTGGACAGGCTTCTGGTGACTGGTCCCCGTCCATTCGTGTCTTGATGCTGACGATGACGACGAGGAAGAAGATGAAGACGAGGTGAATCGGCGTTGAGAGGAGGATGTGGATGAAGGGGGGGCGCCAGTAGAGGTGCCTTTCCGCATCGGGGGGCACATGGTGGGTACGGAGGAGGGCATTGGAGGGGGGACGGTTCCCATTGTATGTGCGCGCGAACGTATGATAGGGCTGCATAAAAAAGATCCCGATGAGCATCAGGTGCAACAGTAAAGGAAAGAGAAGAACCCACGTTCCCGCCCTGATCAGCTCACTCAATCTCACATGCTTCCTCGCCTGCATCAAAAACAAACCCGTGCCCACAATCCCCCCTCCCCCTCCACCTGCCCCAGCGCCGTCCCCAAGGACGATGCGCACCAGGCGCGGGTTCTCACTCACGCGCAGGAGCGCCTCGTTCCATACGCTCGGGAGGAGGGTCGCGAGGGTGTGCAGGCGCGGGCGGGTGCTCAGCGCGTGCGTGAGGGCCGTGACAGGACCGGATTGCGCGGCTTTGGGTGTTTGGGCTGGAGAAGAGAAGGGGGAGGGGTGGAGGTAGGAGAGCGTAGAGGGGGAGACAGAGTCGTCGGAGAGGCGGAAGGCGATATCAGCGGATTCCTGTATGGCAAGGTAAGGTCAGAGAAAAGAACAGAGATGCGGGGAGTAAGGACGTACGAGGTTATCCCAGCCCTGCATGGCCTTTGCAATCTCCCAGATCATATACCGCGGCTTTGCCTGGGTGAGATACACGCTCGCCGGTTTCCGCACCGCAATGTGCGTGAGCCCCTTCAGGCTGCACAACGCAGCACAGAACGCCTCCGCATCGCCCTCCGGGGCCTCTGCGACGATTTCCAGCGCGGCCACATCGAGTGTAATATCGAGGGACCTTAGCCCGCGGCGGCACCGACGGAGTAGCTCGCCACCCTCGGCCCACACACCCGCGATGACGATGCGGCGCACGTACGCTGCGAGCTCAGGGTGCGGGCGGAGCGCATGCGCGAGGAGGTGTTGGATCTGGGGCTTGGAGGAGAGATGTAGGGTGTGGTAGAAGAGAGGGGTGGCGATGCGGCGGAAGGACCTGCAAACGAGGAGGGGGGCGAGCCGGCCGCGTGGGGCGGAGGAGGAGTTGCGGGCGGCGCTGGTGGCGGAGGGGGGTGAGGACGGGTGATGCCAAGAGGGCCGAGCGGGAGGAAAAGGGGGAGCAACGACGCACAGGGCGAGGATGCGCTCGAGGAGCTCTTCGGGGAATGAGGCGAGGTTGAGGGCCATGCTGGAGGAGGGTGAGTGCATTCTGGTACGAGTCTAATAAATGTGAGCAGTCTTGCGGAAGGATATCGTGAGGCGAGTAGTGTCGTGCGGCGTAGAACACCGGGGATGGAATATATAAGTATCGTCGGTGTCGTGAGCGTAACTGGGTCGGAACGGCTATATACTGCACCCTTCCACAGAAGAGGCTGGTGCCTTGCTCTCGTCGAAGAGCAACTCCACGTAAAGAAGGCAGAACCCAAGACAAGCCAGGACGTAACCACTCGGGTCAGAGCGTCCCTGCACTCTGCTAAATTATACTCGTCCAATCTCCGATGCCCCCGATTAGCTATTTAGACCCACCAGATTGGCGCATCCCCGGGGTAAGCGAAAAAATTCTCCTCTGTGGCGAGGCGCTATCCAGGGGTGGCGAGTGGGGAATCGAGGCGAATTGTGATACTCGTCCGATGGCAATGCCCTTATTTTCAAGCTACTTACCAGCGACTGTCTTTCTTGAAGTGAGACACCCGCAGAACAACAACTACGCACGCACAGGTTCCGGGCAATCCGGGGGAGGGGGCACTGCGTCGGGCTCGCCCAGTCAGGAAGACTGGGACATCGCAGTATCGAATTTGTCGCAACGCACACGACTGTCAAGACAAGCCTGCAATCACC
>JASFDD010000742.1:0-10108 GCA_036937055.1 Nidula microcarpa | reverse complement strand
GAGGAATTTGAGGTACAGCAGCAGCAGCAGCATGCAATTCATCAATAGTCATGGGAGCAGCATTGGAGAGACCTGCAATAGTCTGGACAGTGCCAGACTCAACTGATCCTCTACCCCTCCTCCTCCCTCTTGAGCCAGTTTGAGGAACAGCAGGTACAGCAGCAACAGCAGCATGCAATTCATCAATAGTCATGGGAGCAGCATTGGAAGGACCTGCAATAGTCTGGACAGTGCCAGACTCAACTGGTCCTCTTCTCCTCCTGCCTACAGCTTGAGGTATAGCAGCAGCAGCAGCATGGAGCTCAGCCAAAGACATCTGAGCAACAGCATGCTCTCTCCCAGAAGCCAGAGAAGGAGTAGCATTTCTTAGTTGAGTGACAGGAACATTGGATGCAGAGAGATCTCCAAAAGGATCATCACTCCACATACTGGGTGAGCCATTTGAAGCTGTATGTTGAGGTGCTAAATCAAATGGAATGACTTCCCTGTTTACTTGCCTATTTCCCTGCTGTTGTTCAGGAATGCGACGATGCTCAGGGCTATCCAACTGGTGTTGTTCATGTTCAGACTGGCACCTGGCAGAGTGAGGTGTGTTTGTTGACATCCTTATTGAGAGATGCATTAATAGTGGTAACAAATTATCTTGTATAGGTTGTACTTACAGTCTGTTTCTTGTCTTTAATTTCAAAGCAAGAATGTGATAAAAGAGAGATAGAGAACCTCTCTTTTAGATACTAATATATGGAAGGTGAGAGGCTAAACAAAATAAGGATGACAGTACCCACATATTTAGCAGAGATACACTGGATATTGAGGCTATAGTAAGTTAAAGCCCATAGCAGGAATGTAACAGATAAGCTCACATGCCAATGAGATGTGATTGAGAAAGAAATATATATAAAGTTGAATGCAGGACACAATAGATCACTGTAAAAATTTGAAAGAAGTCAACAGATTGATTGTGAGAAAGAAAGATAAAGGGAGCACATACCCCAAATGATGAAGTAAAGAGTGGATATTATGCAATAAAGATACAGTTAAACAACTGTAAAATTGAAATGCACAGGAAGCTGTCAAAATTGTACCTCAGAAAATGAGAAACACAACTATACAGGGATGATACATACCTGGAGGGAAACCAAAGTTCCAAAGATGTTGTGTGTACACACTTCTTGTAATGAAAACTACAGCAGAAAGGCAAACAAAACTGAGGGAGATGTGAAAGATAAGGAGATCAGATAAGAAGAAGCAATGAGAAGATAAGCACACAGTGGTTTACAGGACAAAATAGAGGTTTCTATAGAGCAGCTCATAATAATCAATATATAGCTCAGTGCCTTACATACATTGAGACTCACCAGATATATATGTGTGGATTATGTGTGGATGTGTAGCACAAAGAGGAGTGAACAAAAGCAGAACAGGTGCATGCAGCAATGCAACAGCATGATTATGACAGCTAGCTATGTTGTATCCTTGCTGGGGTGGTCCAGTGAAGGGTGCAATGTATCTAAAAGTTGAATTTTAACATGCCGTCAGAGTTGCTATCCATGGCACAAGTATATAGACTTGTCCAATCAATATGCAATCAGTACAAGATCAGGAAAGATCTAGAAGCAATCCATTATAAATTGAGATAGAAATTGTTTATATATGATATATTGCTATATGCACAGACAGAAAGGCAAAATATTGAAGGGATGGATGAAGAACAGTGGCAAGAGGAAGGAAAACCATAGAGATGACTGAAATGCGGCAGCATGGGAATAATTTACTTAACAAGGGATCGGTCACACTCAGTAAAAACAGAAAGTCAAACAAGAGTCAGACAAAAGTCAGAATTTAGGCTGTCTGACTGAAGTCCTACAAACTCACGTTTTCTCATCACACATTAGACTTTTATCTGACTATGACTGACAGGTATTTTGATCGCAA
Source organism: Nidula microcarpa (assembly GCA_036937055.1). Taxonomy (NCBI): domain Eukaryota; kingdom Fungi; phylum Basidiomycota; class Agaricomycetes; order Agaricales; family Nidulariaceae; genus Nidula; species Nidula microcarpa. Next base: position 8,173 of record JASFDD010000742.1, on the reverse strand, counting down.
ACCATGCCTCCCATCACAACAATAATTCTGTTCAGTCCAGCAAATGTCTTGTGGTAGTCAGGTCATGGTCAAGTATATGTCTGTTTACAGTCATACTTTATTCTTGTCTACATGCTTGCTTATGCAGGTAAATGTAGCTGTGCAAATCATATATTCAGTTAATTGGTGTACTAGGTACAAAAAAAGCATGCTACTACTCAAATCACTGCTATGTATATAAGAGAAACAACATAGCAACAATTATAACAAGTTCAGTAATAATACAGGTTCAGAGAGAGAATATTAATTACCATCAGGAGTGTATCGAGAATTCCTTGAAGCATAGAAGTTGCTGATATGTATGCAATGTGAAGGAGAGTGGTGAGTAAAATGACAGGAAAAGGTTTGCCCTGGAAGAGTGGTAAGTTGACTATATATGAGTAGTGAAGTTGAAGGGGATCATAGCACCAGAACTTAGGAAATACTCACCACACTTCAGTTTGGAGGAAAGGGGATGATGGAAGTTAATGCTAAAATTGCGAAGTTCAAACTTGCACATATCTCGATCTCATTGGGGAGAAATTTTCTCACGACCAACTTGGGGTAGTATATGTACATAAGAGAGATGCATACGACCAAACTATGACTGATATCTGACTATTTATTGACACGAGTGAGATAAATTTCTTGGAAAGAGGAACTTTGACTATGGAGCGAGTTCAGTCAAAGTAAAGTCAGGATTAAGTTGCTCCATAGTGCTACTCTAAGCAAATATATAGTCAAAATTATTTATCAAACTGAAATCCAGAAGGTAAGTATGTGCATGCATGGTGTGTGCAGTGCATGAGAACGTGCACACACCTTGCATGCACCACACACACACACATCATGGCACTTTCCAGTTGCCCATATTCTAGGCCTGAGCCTCATTTCTTCAGTTCAGATGTTCTAACACAAAATGCTAACCACAGGGGAGGCCTGAATTCCCAAAGTGTAAAAGATATTACAAAGCTATGCATAATACTCATTGCATGTGCATATCCTAACCCAGAGTGGAAGAGTCATAGAAGAGAGACAAACTGCATGTTTGCAGCAATCATACTGGCTAGTGTTATTACTATCATCTCCTTGCACCTGGCTCCTGTTCCATTTTTGCTTGGATTTGTGAACCTTCCCTTCTGCCACAAAGATTGACATTGGGTCTCTCACTATACAATGAATGTTGCACCAGCACTATGTTAAAATAAACAACACAGTCTTGACAACATCAGAGACAGTTTGTCCTCAGAGGTATGGGGGGGTCAGATTCTAAGAGGGAAAACAGATCAGTATCTACAACAATAGTAGACTACCTATATACTATAAGGCCTGAAACAAATATATGAAAGTGGAAATCAATATAAAAGCCACAAAAATGTAAACTAAATACTACATGCAAAAAAGAAGTGCACCATGAAATGCTTGCAAAGTAAGATCCAAAATTCCAGCACACTGCCAGTTCTATACTTCACCATCACAAACTAGCACCTCACCATCCTTCAACATTGTGAGTGGCAACTAGTTGACTTCCTTACAGTTCTGTCTTCCTCTTGAACCATCATTCATCAACCCATGTTTGCCATTGACAATTCCAGGTTCATCTGTCATGCACTGATTCATCTCCTTAGTGTTTCCCTCTTCAAAATCTATGCATAACCATGCCCATCCTGTGTGTGCATGAATCTTGGACATATTTAGCTCAATATCCTTGCCTGTCCATGTAGCATTGGGTCCATCCTGGGCTGCATAAAAATTTTCTCACCTTTGCTTTCTGAGCCTCTACAATTCCATGTCAGTCCAAATTGTCCCTTCTGCCCATCCTCTTCCACATACCCCTACCTCTGGTGCTGGTGAGCACTATTGCTATGTTGGTCAACTCCAGTAGTTTAACCCACTGCACTGGCATCAATCTTTCCTTTAAGTTAGCACTCTTTTTGGTGTTGTGGTCTGGCATGGTCAATAGAAAGATGATGTCCTTGTCTATTAATCTCTGTAACACTTGCTATTGTTTCTGTGCCAATTCGATAAACAAAAGGCAATGGGGTATCTGATCCCTGGATAATAAAAGATAAAAGGGGTTTCTCCTCGCATACGAGGTTTCACAATAGAATAATCCACGCCCAGATGAGTTGCAGCGTGCCTCAGCATCGTTAGAAATGTTGAGGGCGCCTCTGAGTGACCGGTCCGGATTTACCAGCTAATAGGATCAGTCTCGGAAAACGCCAGATAACAGATGAATGACCGACGTCGATCTTTTATCTCTTGGTAAGACTCTAACCACCGGCACCCGCTCTCTTCCTCTTTTCCTGGCCCCAAAACACATTCGAAACAGGTATGTAGCCTATTTTTTTCATTCTTATATTCGTACTTCTAACTTTTTTGACTCTTACAGGTACTCTATGGCGTAAACGAACAAGGCCGACCAGTCGCTTGCCCTTCGTCGTTGAGAGATGTGGGCCAACGATTAGAAGGCTTAGGATGGGCGGAGATGGTGGCGAGAGAACAACGGGGAAACCCTCTGAGAGGTAGACCCAGGAGTTCCGTCACGGAACGGGTCTTACGACTCGTTACGCTATTCATCTCACTGTAACATGCCACTAACTACCCAACCAACAGACTATGCAAAGAGACTACGACGTTAACTACGTCGCTATCTCCTCCTCGAGAGCGTGGCAGCCACTGAGAGGCAGGCTGTGGGTCGTCTTTCTGAGCCGGTTTGAACGGGGCAGGTGGGACTGATGGCAGTAAGTCGACGGCGGTGGGCAGTCACCCACATGGTCACACCCACTGCAACCACATCCAGCCTGACCAACCCCGCTACTTCAACCACCTTGACCGTATCGTACGACGGCTACCACGCACATCCACGCCCCGCGACAACCTCGCTCACCCTCTCTGGCTGTGGCTGCCACGTACGCCGCGAGTTCGCAGTCCCGGTCTCTCTCGCCTGCCATGTACGCCGCAAGTTCGCGACCTCAGCCTCTCTCTCGCTATGACCTCTTGGCCCACACCCAGCTACACCTTCCTTCACCATCACCTCTGAAATTCCCCTGTCGTCATCTGCGTATGACGTAGGTAGCGGCGGAAGGAGATGACGAAGGGTTGGGAATGAAAGGACGAGTTCAATCCGAAGAGTTGCATCTCTTCGGCTGGGTCAGGTTAGGTGGGGACGAGGTAGCATGTGGAGAACGTGAACAAGATGAGACGACGCCAATGCCGACACCTACTTCGACACGAGGGGTGCAGAAGGTCGTCTGGCTTGCAGAAACCACGGTGGGGGTGGCAGCGTTAATGCCATGAGGTACTCGTTATCGGAACGCGCAAGTTGTCACGTTCTGACTTTACTTTGATTGTAAACGACGTATTTACATAGATGCCTTGTTACCGAGATCACCGAATCCAAAGTTTGCCAGCCGCTCTATAGCGAGTTGGAGCTCTTAGATGGATTTATATTTGCTTACATTTTGATATAATGTGATATGATAAGATAATGTGTCCCGCTGTCGGATAAAGCTCCTACGAGCGATACGAGCGTGCTGGTTCTAGGAGCCTGGGTTGGCGGGAGCACTGCGGTAGGAATTTCGCTTTCGACTTCTGATCTTCCACATGTGCCTTTGAGCTCCGTCTCCGGCAGGCCCGGCAATTTGTCAGATCAGGGTCAACGAGCGTCAAGGGCTTCTAAAAAGACGAGGATAGGCTGCTTTTTATGCTTTTGTGAAATACCGCAGCTTCTTTGCTTATTAATACGCCGGGCGCACTGGAAATATTATCTGGAGGGTAGCCGTACTGTAAAAGGCAAACAAAGGGCACAAGCAAAGTGCGAGAAGTGCAAGTTCACGAGTGAAGGATGACGTAGGGAAATACAATAAAATACGAGAAAGCCGAGGCCGAACGATGCGTGGTCCGTGAGGGGCGAATACAACACAGACCGACTATATACAACGAAGCACTGCAACGACGAGCATGGTGGAAATGAATTTGTGACAATGGAGAGGATGGGAACAGTGTTCTGAACTCTTCCTTTCTTTTTACTGAAACTGCACATGAGGTGTATGTAGGTGAAATAATGAATGTATCTGAAGATAAATAAAACAAAAATAGAAATAGACACATGTCAAATGACCAAAAGGCGAAAGGAGAAATAACCTAATTTCACAGCGGTCACTGAAGCTCACACATATCACTGTATGTTCCCTTTAAGATTGCTCTATGCCCAGTAACCTGGTATTTTGATTGTAGAATGAAAGTAGTCACAGGCACTCAGGTAATCTGTTCTCTGAAAATTTATGAGACCCTATCTATATCAGTTCTGTATTTGACTGTCAACCAAGTAACTAGTGACTAATGTAGTTCAGAGGGGAAGGAGAGGCTCTGGAGATATCATTAAGCTGGAACCCACTTCCTGAGGTGTGGGTGCCCCTGCATGGTGAAAATTGGAGCATCACCTGGTCAAAAGTTTAATGACAGCAGGATCAACCATTTAATAGAAGTAGGAAATAATGTAACCCTCTTTGAACAAAGAAACCTATGATTATATAATTTGGGTATTATGACTGTGACTCTCGAATTGGCATCCATTCCAGGCCAAAATTGTAAAACATAACCATAGGATGGGATAAAAGCTCAAGGATAAGAAATGAAGAAGGTAACAGGGATTTTTCCCCTGTTCTCTCACAACATCATCCACAGTGATGAGCCCTTCAGTTCCTGTAACACTACATCAGAGACATGAGCAAATTCAAGTTCAGTTTTGAAGTTAGATGTTCTAGCTGGAGCTAGCAACTTGAGAGTGAAAGGCCTTTTATACCTTAACCTGAAAGAGTAACAAACTGAGTACTATACTGAAAAGGTAAAGAAGTCTGTAGAGTAGAATGACAATAAAATTGTTTTACTACCCTACAGACTGGTCACAACCTCTTAAGTTTGTTGGGGGCAAGTCTGAAGTGAGATAGTATTCAAAGAAGTGATACAGAATGCACAAGGTAAGGTAAAATGATGTCTGACACTATGCTAGCTAGATACAGTGAATGGTCTTCCTTTTCACTTATCTAGCTATAACTCTTCGAGATGGTCCTCCTTTCTCTAGAGCTTGCAAGGTCACTTCGTTCTAAGTGTAGATAGGTCTCTTCTCAATATAAATCTTTTCAATCTACAAGGGTGGTCTTCCTTCCCTTGTAAATACTAATTGTCTCTTTCTAAAATTTAACTAGGGATGGTCTTCCTTTCCCTCTTTAACTCCCCAAAGCACAGTGGTCTTCCTTCTGTCATTGGGTGAAGATTCCAGGAGATGGTCTTCATTTCTCCTGAAATCGCACTTTTTACTAATTAAGCCAAAAGGAATGGTCTTCCTTTCCCTTAGGCTTCTCAAATCACTAACTCAACTCAAGGACTTAGTCCTTGACTTTGTTATATAGTACTCAATTTGTCACTCACTTAGATCAGGGTATAGGGTGGTTTTCTCTCTCAAATTGCTAACTCTAGCTAGCACTTCTGACTTTGAAACTGAACCAGGATCTGCTTGTCTCTCTGACTTACTGTTGCAGGAGCTGATGGGCTTGTCACTGCAGATTGTGTTGTGAGAGAATGGGGGTGAAATCCCTGTTCCTTTTTTGTCCTTCCTTATCATTGAGCTTTTATCTCATTCTGGTGGCTATTCTTAGCTCATTTCTTGGCCTGGTTTTCGGTTTGCTCATATTTTGGGCATCACTTACTAGTGATCACATGTTTATTTGTATTTATTCACTGGGAGGGTGTCTCACTAGAGCCTTTCTCTTCTATTTTGCTCTCTTCTTTGAAGCCTGACTAACACATTTGACACTTTGTTCCTTCATGTCTTTCTTACTTATCTTCTGTCTGTGTCTTGTAGGTTTCTAACTGATGTAGCATAGACCTGTATATCCCATTTAATATTATTTTATGTCCCATCTGCCTATGATTATCTGTATGGTCCACTTTTGTGTGACGTTCTCCTATGTTTCTTATTCTTTCATTGTGTGTGACTGTTAGGGCTCACATCTGAAGACAAACAAACACCACTGTCACTTTGGTTTGGCTGCACTATAGCTGCTCTCGGTTACAGCTTAGCCATATCGGTTCCCCCCAGGTTCCAAATGCCGGTGCTATATTCAGCGCTGCTGCGCTCCACATTTTCCTTTGTTCTAGCTAGCCAGTTTTTTTCCAGTACTTAGGGCTTTGTTATTGTACTTTGTCCTGTTGTAGCTAGCTGTCTTCACTAATATCATAATTTAGATGCCGATATGTGGTTTTCCCTGAGTGTTTAGGTGTAGATTCATCTAGGGTGTATCAACCTCAATGATGAGGATCATCCACCTGCCTTTTTACCAACAAGGCAAAAGTAAACTATGCACTGTCCTATCTCAAGGGCACTGCACTTAAGCTGTTTGAAACTGCAATCCTTGAACCCTCTCCTATTGATACTTGGCACTCAGATTATGCTGAGTTTATTACAATTTTGCAATCAAATTTCAGTCCCCCAGATCCTGTTGGAGATGCTGAAAACAAAATTGGTACTCTCAAAATGAAGGAAAACCAATGTGTTGTGAAATATAATGTTTGATTCAATAATATTGCTGCTCATCTCCAGTGGGATGATGCTGCTTTCTGTTTTCATTACTATGCTGGATTGCCTGACTGCTTTAAGGATGACCTCCTGCATTATCCCAAGGCTCAGACCCTTGCTCAACTCTGGAGCAATGTTCAGGCAGTTGACACTCACTATTGGGAGTGTCAAACAGAAATTGCTCATGATAAATGCAACACTGACAAGGCTGAAAAATCAGCCAAGTCTTCCACTAATAAGGGGAAACAATCCTCTAATACTTTGTTGTTGAACACCTCTAGTGGGAATAATACTGAGAACTCTAGGTTGTCTGGAAACTCCAGGAAAACAGCTAAGACTCCCAAGTCAGGAAATTCCAATAATAAATCCACAAGCCCTGACCTTACAGGAAAACTGGGCAAGGATGGGAAGCTGACCCAAGAGGAACATAAGCAACATTTTGATAACAACCTCTGTATGTTCTGTGGTATTGCAGGCCATGTTGCAGCAGATTGTCACAAGGCAAAAGCTGCTAAAGGTTATGCTGCCACTACCACCATGAGTACCAGTACTACTGGAGCCTCCAGTGGAACCTCTGATGGTACCTCTGGCTCCTCTTCAGCTGCTTCAAGTTCCAATACAGACTTGAAAAAATGAAGAGCAGTTCTCAGTGCTCCACACTGGCTGAGGACTGACTTCCCCTATGCTTCCAAATATCACTTTTTGAGCTCTCATAGATTCTGGCTCAACTCACTGCTTTATTGACCCTGCTTTTGTCAAACTACATGCTATTACAGTATTCTCTGTAACACCTATACAACTTGGTTTGATTGATGGAACATCCAATTCAACCATAACTCAGGCTGCAGAACTATCAGTAACCTTTTTGACTGGGGAAAACATTAACATGACATTCTATGTTACAATTCTTGACCCTGTGTGCTCTGTAGTCATTGGATACAATTGGCTCTACCACTACAATCTGTTAATTAACTGGGTATTGGGCAGTATTACTTTCTGTTCTTCATTGCATACAAACTTTGGTTCACAGACATCTTCTCTGGCTCACACAGTGTCTCTGGTGTCTCCAGTTCTATTTCCGGTTCAGACCCAACCTTGCTTCAAGCAACCTCTGACTTTGCTCCCCATGGAACCTGGCTCAAAACCTACAGTCTCTCTCATTAATGCTGCTGCATTTCTATGTGCAGTTCAGCTAGAAGGAGCTGAATGTTTTAGGCTGAATATTTCATTTTCAACCATTTCAAGATTTTCTGTCTCAGCCTCTGGGTCTTCTCTGAACCTAAGCAATCTTCCTGAGGATTATCACAACTTTGCAGATGTTTTTAGTAAAGTGAAAGCCAATACTCTTGCTCCTCACCATCCTTACAATTTGAAAATCTCCCTTGAGGAAGGCTTTTCACCTCCCCTCAGTCCTATCTATTCCCTCTCTCAGGCAGAACTCATCTCCCTTCACGAGTTCATAGATGAAAACCTTTCTATTGGTTTCATATGCCTGTTTATACGCTTACGACGGGAGTCGAGAACGATGCATTTCTGGACCACGTTAAGCCAGGTCATGGCGAGCGCAGAAACAAC
>JASFDD010000741.1:0-10116 GCA_036937055.1 Nidula microcarpa | reverse complement strand
CTGTTTCTACCATAGATACAATGTCGTTGTAGTGTCAATTTACAACATGAAGTTGACATGAAGACACACAGGTCACAGGTGGTCACAGGCGGTCACGGAACGTCACAACGAGTCGAGTGTGGAATGGATCAACCTTAGATAGCGAGAGCTAAATAGAAGTAAATAAAAGATGAATGAAAGTAGAGGACTAGTAAAGCTCACCTCAGTCGGTTTGTGCCAAACAACTGAGGTAGAACGATGTGAGAGCATCCTATTTATCCTACAGAGTCCATACAAAACCATATTTAGTAAACTATAAGAGCTAACTAAAAGGAATAGATATTGAATGGAATATTTGCAGGCAGTGCAATATTCGGTAAATACATGTACATAATAAGCTCGATAAAATGAATGGAACATGTAACAAAAGATATCGCAAGGAGACTGTCAGTGAAAGGTATAGTATGAAACTGCTGGAGAGACATTCAAGTCCGCTCAACTGAGGCAGGACATTAGATGATGAGCGCAATGCGACCGTCACGTGTTTGCCATTCCAACAACATCCAGCACATCCTTGAAGAGGTTGTCTCAGGCTCACTAATTTTCTTAGTAATTATCTTAGCAAGCGCTACAATTGAGTACGTGACAACATCGTTGAGGCATTCCAATTCTTGAAGTGCTGCATTCGGCCCGAAGGACCTTATCCACCGTGAGCTGGCACCAACATCAGCTGTCGAGCTTTCAATGAAAGTATAAGATGATGACAGAGATGCTGATTGGGTGGATGAAGACCAGCCAGGGCCTGAGGCATGGGACCTTATGATTAATGTTGACAAAGACAGCTTATTATTTAAATAATATGACCTACAATAAGCCCTGGCTTGAGTCAAAGCCAGGCCAGGCCAGGCCTGAGCTTTTTCAAACGGCCTGGCCTACGATCTCTGCAAGCCTGAGCCCAGGAAAGCCGAGCTGTAGCCGGGGCTTTCAGGCCGGGCCGGAGCCAGGACATCACTACTGGCTAGTCTGGAATATGGGCAAGATGAGAAGACGCCTGGTGCGAGTAGCATATGCATAGGAGCATTGTTGGGACCACTTGAAACATCTTTTGACGTTGTGTAATATCTGTGCGAGCTGGATCGACTATGCAAGCAAGGACGTGGCAGTGAAATTTCTGGCTTTCCAGTTTCCCATTCATATGCTCCACAATGACCGACAATATCCAATGAGAGTGGCGCGCATATTGCGCATGAATGGATCTTGTCACAATCTTCTTCCTTGTAATAAAATAGCGCTCGACGTCGAGTACTATCATCAAATCTATTTGACAGAACGTAGAAGTTTCTATAAGAAAGTGATAACTCACGCTTCGTAAATGGTATCGTGGCAAAATCAAGCCTCTTGATACAAGATTATCGAGTATAATGTTCATTTTGAAGAACAAAACCTGAATAAGATGAATTTAATGTCACGCTGATACACCAGGAAACATAGTTGGATCCGAGATCATAATGCCTCTGCCTACATGATTCACCCTGAGCATGTTGAGAACATGAGAAGCTCAGAAGCAAGCGACACATGCGACTTGAAGCCGATCTGATATGTGAATTTGATAGAATGAAGTACATACTGTACAAGAATACACGACTAAATAGTCAAGGCATCAAATAGTTATGAGACGAGCACCAGGAAAAGCTACGGACTTCCGACGACATCAATCACCGACGAATACGAACCTAATGCCGAGGAGATAAATGGAAAGGGCGGAGGATAGGATCAAGAAAAAGCAATGCACACGTCGAGGAAAACGGAACAAAGGAAAGTGGGTAAAGTTAAGCACGAGAAAATCAAAGGGATCACTCTATGACTCCGTGCACCCCGTTATGGCAGGGTAGTCTGGCATACAGTGACGTGATCGACTTCGGTAGCTAGAGCACACGTCATGTCGTAGATACATCCAGCAACCCACCGCCATCCAGCTATCCTCGAGCATCGCGGTACTCTCCAAGGCCTCAGGCAGTCAGTTCGCCCGTGTATCTGGAGCACTCCTACAGAGCCCACAAGAAATATCGGAGACAGGGGTCATGGATGAGGTCAGTCGCTCGAGGGACAACTGGACCACAAGATGTGCCCACTCAGTGCACCGTTTTTATTCGGAGCAGTCCTGCTGGACTTAGCAAGGATGGAGATTATAGGCGGAGATAGACGTAGTCTTGGGCGCGGTAGGAGAATCGTTGAAAGACGGAGGTACCCTTGTCTTATCAAGTCCAGACTCCAAATCTCACGCCTTAAAAGCTAGATAGAAAACGATAGAGACACGCTCCCAACAACCAAAATTTTCTATACAGCAGTTAGACGTTGGGAGAAGCAAAAGATAACATAGTCGTACGAATGCCACGTCTGAAGTGCAATGCCTCGCTCACAAAGGTCTTGATGGAGTCGGCTTTGTCGGTCATGTGTGGAAGAGCGAGCATTGCAGTAGCCGCAAATAGTTGAGTACCAGATAGCCATCCAAACGGCGGGAAGTTGATCATAGTCTCCGCCAGTGTTCCTTGAAACTTAGATTTAAATGAATTTAGTTACAAATCGGTGCGAAATATAAAGGATTAAACATGCCTCTTGTGCTTTAACCCCGTCGAAAAATTCATCACCGGGTACACCTGGACATTAATATCAGAAGACACGATTGGGCGTTCTGAAAGGCTGCTTTTCAAGACAACATAACGATACGAAAAGATTGCCTACTCACTGGTCCACCTGTTAGTCCAACAGTATTCCTGATACGGGAACCAAAATCACTCCTGATAATGATCCTCCTTTACGCACCTTATAAATTCTTTCCTTGCCTCAGCGAACTGCCCCTCAGTGATGTTGGCGGCTTTCATCATGCTGTGGACCTTAGCTGGAATGGCATAATCTTCCGGTGGTGGGATGGCGAGAGCAACGTGTTGCATGACTGGCATCATATCGGCAACCGCCATATCTCTAGCAGAATGGTGCTGAATTTCTCCATGATATCGAATATTAGTATGGGATTTATTGTACGAGCAGCCCATTGCAAAATGATTGAATTCCACTTGGGCTCATCGTCAACATCCCATTTGTTTTTTTGGAGCTCAGCGCGTACAGCATGTCAAGACCAACCCCAAACCAATCAAATTGAATACTAACGTCAAGGGAAGTTTACAGATCGTAACACAGAAGGCTATGAAGTCTCGCATAACACGCTAGTCAGAAAGAGCAATCGCCGACAGCTAGACTGCTTGCTATGCGCGTGCACCCAGTCAGATTCAGGTACGGATCGATCATCGATGTCTCGCGTTGTCATATACATTCACGTCAAATGTGACCGGACTTTTTGAGGCACCGGTTCTGGCTCTCAGATGATAAGCCCTGCAACATATGAGCCCCAGCAGTAGGAAACCTGAGTATTTCATTAACCTAGGAGTGGGGCCTCCAGTTGGGAGGTGGATATGTGTCGGCAGGCATTCACATGCACGTAATGATCAAATGTCTGTTCACTTGTCGACTGTGCATTGTTTCCAGCCAAGGCACACTACCTAATGATGCAGCAGAAGTCTGGAAAAATGTATGGATTCGAAATAAAGGATGAATGATCAGTTTACCATCGAGAACATTTCCCTGGCTACCTGGAGCTCGCCGATCTTTTAAGCGCAACGCGGTGCAAGAGTCACATTGAGAATGATAGGGGGAGTACTTAAAAACAGCAAGGACAATGATTGGGGCATAGCATCAGTGAGGGTGAAAATGCTCCAAAGTATTGTATAGTATCCACTAGCATCGCTTAGCACCGCTTAGCGTCGCTTAGCATGTTTTATCAATGTCCATCCCACTGATGTAGGATTTTTAGCGTGGCAGTGCGTGCAGGTGCGGGTCGTTGCGCGCAGGTATTGTAATTTGTAGATAATCTTCCTGAGAAGTATTTTAATGACTTATAGGTCTGCTATAATGTCAATTTTCATGTCAGTGTGTGTCATCGTCTAAAATTCTATCCCGCTAATTTTGTTACTGAAGAGATACTTGGCAGATTCATTCATATTTATGGTTTAAGAGGACTAAAGAGGAATTACAATGTATCCATTTGATGGCTTTGGCATATCAAGTCAGTTTTTGAGTGCAAATAAGACTTTATTGGGTTGTTGGAGGGAACCTCCACCATGAATGTGAAATATTACATCAAAATTGGGGGCCCAGATTGTTAAAATGAACAACACAGTCTTGACAACATCAAAAACATTTTATGTCCCTGGGGGAGTAGGGTGAGGGGCAAACAGATGAATGCATACAACAAGTGTAGACTATCTATATACTATAAGGTATGAAACAAATATACAAAATGGGCTAGCAATGAAAAAGCCACAGAAATGTAAACTAAAAGGAAAAGGGATATATGTGAGATGCAATGCATCACAAAACACTTGCAAACTGGTGTCTAATGTTCCAACACAAATATGGTTTCCTGGTGGGCTGAAGATGAAATAATGTCAAAAGAACAGCAGTAGTGCTCAACACCAGAGAGAAACAAACACATACAAACATGCATGCAATGCCCAGCACCAACCTGCAGTGGCATGCATTGGCACTTTAATTTCTTGCTGCCCAAATCATAGCCTTGGGACCATGTTTGAAATTTAGGCACTGGGTCTCAATTGGTGCATAGGGGTCCTACATCAATGGAATCTGCATTAACTGGAGGGGTGGTTAAAAACCTTTCCACTAGGGCTGCATGCCAACTGTATACAGCTATAGCCATACAAATACAGCCATGACATGGCTACAAGACCACCAGAGCTATCACTGTATAGCAGTATTTGTAGGCACAAGATGGCCATATGTATGGCAGTTGATGGTATAATACAGGTGTAGAGAATAAAACACAGTATAATTGGATAGTAAATATACAAAAAAAGAGTAAATTGTGATAGTTTCCAATGGATAGCAGTACAAGTTCAGCATCAGTATTTGAGTGCCATGTTGCAGATGAAAGTGAAGCTGTATCATAGCTTCATGGCACAACTTCATTCCTACCAAGAGCTGCTCCAAGTTTCAGAAAGAAAAAAAAAAAAAAAGACAAAAAGACAATTATTTGATAAAAAAATTTGTGATGCAACCTGATGCAACAGGCTTGCATTGTAAAAACTGATGTGTCTTGAGACTAATTGAGTGACATATGGGCAAGTGGACATTTTTTGAGTGATGTAGTCTGCCACTGGGTGAGGTATGTGTCAGGACATAGGGACACTGCTGTGCACTAGGCAATGAGGGATCAAAATTGCTGCCATGTTGGCAAGCACTGCTGGTGGAAATGAAACTGATCAAAATTAAATTAAATCTTAGTGCAGAGAGATGTACATGCCATACTCTACCATATATGGCTGTATTTCAATAGTGCAAATGGTGAACTGCATAATTTATTCCATATAATACCCACTCATCATTAGGCCTGTACAGGACTCTGTACTACAGCAACCATATCAATATAATATGGTGCCAGTGTGCAGCCTAACTTGTCACAAAGAAGAAAGGTACTGAAGGTGACATGATGGTTCTTCTGCAGCTAGTTTGAGCTTCTAAGCTGTCTGTCCAAGAGTATATAAAATTGCACAGATTATCCCCACCTCCTCACAGTCATTGTTGATGCAACTCTTTACCTTTGACATACACAACAAATAAGCAAAAAAAGTTACTAGTACTTCTTAACACTGCCACTGGTGCTGCTGCACACCTGGATAAATAATATATGACCTGCTGTATTGACCATTGTGAGCTGCTAACAATACTTTACATTCCCCCAGGTAGTCTGTACAGACATACATTTTAGCTCAGCCATAAATTGATAAGGTCAGTCTGTGCAGTCTGTACAGAATCTGCACAGGTTTATATTTTGCTCTGAGATTTTCAAAAAACATGTTAAGTGAGGAGAATCCATACAAAATCTGTGTGGAATCTGTACAAATTTTTATTTTACACTTGTTATAACCAACTTAATATAAAACATATTAAATGAAGGGGCTCTGTACAGATTCTACAGAGACTGTACAAATTTCTACCTTATATGATATAAATACAGAAATTACTCAACAATATCCTCAGCTAATTGTGGATCATATTTTTCTCCTGTATTGCCAGCATCTCCATCATCTTCAGTATAACCAATTTCTTCCACCTCTTCATTTTTTTTCTCTTCATTCTTCTTCTGTCTTTGAATAACATACCTGTTATGGTTAGTGATTGCCATGGGTTTTCAAACCCACACAGGTAAGTGGCATGGGTAAGCTTGAGTAAGGGTATGGGTATGGATTCCTGTACCTGCAACCTTCAAAACAAGCCCAAGAACAACCAAGCGAACCAGAAATGGCTGAGATATTGCTAAAAAATTACTTTTAGCATATCTCAGCCATTTCATATCTGTTTTGAATGTTCAAGGCCAACTTTTTTGCGGATAAACCCATGGGTTATGGGCAAGGGTCTCTGTGGGTATGGGTATGGGTCCAGCCCAGCATACCCAGGGGTTACCTGTGTCAATCACTAGCTATGGTAAAACAGCATGGTATGCAAGAACCAATCAAAATTGCTTGGTATCATTCTTTTAAGAATGGATTCAAATCCACCAAGCCAAGCATTAAGCTGGTCACAAACCTATAATTAAAATATTTAATTTAGTGGAAATTTATTATTATTATGGAAATTTTATACCTGTGTGTTAAATGTCTGTTTCAGATATGGATGTCTCTACTTACCTACATCAACAATCACAATATTTGGAGTAGATCCACCCAGATGTGCTGGGTTACACTATATTCAGCAGAGATAGTCCAAGACTTAGTACTTTATGTAATAGTAGCTATCCACAGTAAGTCTTGTGGTTTTTTCCATTTATTCCAGCTTTCTCTCTCAGACTATGAGAGAAGATTCTGCAAGACCAAACATGCCTTATAAATACATACATAATCCAGTCAAGAGTCTTCTGTAGGATAAACTTGTTCAAGAAATTGAAGAACATTTGTTGGTGACTCAGCATTAGCAAATTTTGCCCATCCAATAATAACTGTTATGGTGGTAGAGCCAAGTGATAAGCTCGAGGTTGAGTTCAGTGGTTTGGTGTTCCTAGGTTCAGTGTAAGACACACTTCCTAGAGTATAGGACAGTTGTTGAGTTGCTAAGTCACTGTCCAAGTGAAGCTTAGGTTTGATGAGCCTCTAGACAGAGTCTAAGAGGTTTAAGTTTGTCAAGGTTCAAGGGATTGGAGTGAGGATGTCACAAGGCTGTATATTTACCTAGGTCAAGCTGAGGGACAAGACCAAAGTACAAAGGTCTACTTATAGTAAAATACAATGGTCTGTGTGCATCATACTAAGTATAACTATTGTTCCTGTTGGCTAGTCTAAATACAACTATTCATGTGATGATCGTCTATTTAAAGAAAAGAAAGTCACATAGCAGGTACAAGTCACAAAGTAAAGAATTATAACAATAACTCCATGAGGTGCACAGATTGTTTCAACACAGTAGAACCAAGCAGGACCAAAATAATGTTTAAGCTGTGGGTTTGATCTAGCTCATCATGAGGCTGAGCATTTTTATCTGTCACTGGATGTCTGTCATGTTGTTCTCAAGGTCATTGTAGCATTCTTTGAACTCCAGCAAGATTATGAGAACTACAAGTAGCTTGATGTTTTCTTCACTTAGGTTGGTGAATGTTGCAAGCCTGAGTACCTTGCATTTTGGCATTGAGACAACCTTTTACTTGACATTGAGCTCTACAGTGAGTTTCATGATATTCATAAAATGCACCACAGGCATTATAAAGCTCATTTATACTGTTTTCAAATGCATAGTGCTAAGTATTATGTTATGTTTATAAACTAGAAAAGATTATTCAATACACTTTAGGAACCATTACAATTCCATCAAGTACAACTGTTTTAACAGGAGCATACTCATTGTCAGATGATGTGTTTACATGACTTCCATAACTATATCAGAAGACAAAGGCCTTATGGCAGTGAAATCATGTTGAACAGCATCAGATTATGCAAGACTGGGAACTTCTTGATTTTTTTCAAACCCAACTACACCAGCAGGACTGATTTGGAAATACATTAGTTCTTATTTTGTATGCATGAGTGCATTCAGCACAAGAATGCTGATCAGCTGAGTGAATGACTTTTTATCACCAAGTATAGAAGGTGCTTTACATGTAAGGCTATCAATTGAAAGTCCACCTGCCACTTCCAAATCCATGTTTTGTGCAGTAGCCAAAGTTCAAAAAGACTCTTGTATAAATGCTTGCTATATATGTTGATGACACATTTTAATAAAACCATCTTTTCCAGTAATTCCAATGCTGTTATTCCAGAATTCAGTATAAGCTGTAGCAGAAGCATGAAAGCTGTATATTTCATTCAAGACTGCATTTGAAAAAAATGCAGTCAACCCACAATGATTGGCCAACTTTTAAAAATTTGGCAGAATTGAGATACACTTGATTAAATTTTTTATCAGCAAGAGGAACATGTTCTTGGTCAGCACAATACAGTGTTTTGTATTTATTGCATATTCCTGTAAGTGCTTGAACATTTTTGATGACTATTGTTCCCTGAATTAGTGTAACATGAGGTATGTCTCTGTGAAGGGTTGATAAGTACAATGCCTGAGGTGGACATTTGGCTGTTTGACATACAGCTGAAGCAGGATAGATGATAATTGGAGTGAGATCTGATCATATTCTTGAGCTCCTTGCAGACTGTATTCAGCTCCTGATGAATTAAGGTGCAGTGGATATTTGAGGCACTGAGATAGCCCAATGCAATTCTGAGCACTTTTATGTGTGTAGGGTCAGAGCATCACAGTAAACATGGGAAGAAGATCAAATGCTGTCAAAGCCAGACTCAAGAACCTTGAGCCACTGCTGAAATATAAGAAAGCATGTGTTGATGATGTGCAGATTACAAAGATGGATAATCATCATCCATCAAATCAGCCCAGCAGCAAAAATGTGGAACCAGATGATTATTTGACAAATATGAGTCTGACTCTGATTATTGCACCCCAGGAGACAGTGATTCAGAAGATCATCCCAACAAAATTCCACAGCTGCAGATCCTTAGGTATGTATTTGGATCTTGGAACCCTCTTTTGAATATTCCTACTAATATTTCTCTTCAAGATATGCAAACTGTTCTGCAAGATTTATTATTCATAAGTACAGGGGCTTTCTGGTCCAGAGGTGGGATGGGAAAACAAAAAGTATGGTCATTGTGCCCTTCCTCCTGATATGGTTTCTTCTCTCAAAGGCCTTACCAGGAGTATATAGCAAAGCTCAGAAGACTCAATGTTGCACCCAGACTGAAGCATAGTATTTCACTTATCTAGTCATGCTTTTTAAGTCTTTTCTCACACCCAAATTTTTGAAAATTTGGAAACCAAACATTTTGCCACTCTTGGTGCTTATATAATCAGCTTACACAAGGGTGCTGGTTACTGGTGTCTGCTACCTTATGACAATACCCATACAATCATTAAAGTACAGGCATACTTATGAAAAAAATGTTTTTTAGTTGCGTATGTAATCAATAAGCTGATGAAGATGCTAGGGGTAAACATTACAGTTAATGAAGTGCCTTGTAAAGTTATGATGATGCTAATGAAGGGCCATGGAAACTTATGACAACATTAATGAAGTACTTTGAAATAACACTGATGAGACTATTTAGGTGACAAATGAGTGAAGAAGCACAAGTTAAATACACAAGCTTTTATGTAAAATATATAGCTGTTGTGTACAGAATATAAAATACCAATAAAAAGCAATATGGAAATTATAATCATACCATTACTCATACTGCTTAATGAAGTTCCAATGAAATATTGTGGCATCATTTTTAAGCTCCTTCATTAAATTCTGTGGCATTATACACAACAACTTTGTGGCTAGAGCCTTAGTATAATGATAAAAGTGCAAAGCACCACTCTGCCAAAGCTGATTGAAGCGACACTAGAGCAAAAGTCAATAACTTGAAAGCAGAAGGAGCGAGGATAGGTAATGCCTGCCAAGCTTGCGGGCCGATAATTTGGGTGCTAAGTCCAAAATTAGTTCAAATCAAGGAAGAAAAAGAA
>JASFDD010000739.1:0-10158 GCA_036937055.1 Nidula microcarpa | reverse complement strand
TCAGTCTATTCTAAATACAGGACTAGGATAGTGGGAGGCACAGCACATAAGCTGAAGCCAATGTCCTACATTGTCTAACATATCTTTGGGTATCATCAGACTCACATCTCAGCCATATCGTCCTTCCTATCTGGCTGTGTTCAGGTCTTGACAATGCCCCTTGCACAATGATCTACATGCATGCAAGAGTACGATGGCAAGAACTTTACTCCTCAAGTTACTCCTTAGATTTCACCTCAAATTTCACCTCTCAGCACACTACTCCTCATCACTTAACTCACTCAACTCACTTTCCTGTGACTCAAAGCTTGAAACTCAGTGCATCTTGTCTTGCTCTTTGGCAGTCTTCTGGACAACCTGCATGTATCAAATTTAAATCAGAAGAATGCAGTTGCTTCATTGGATTATCATACCTACTTTACTTTTTTTGCCAGCTGTGCTTCTTTTGTCTTCTTGAACTGCTCAGCTGTATTCTTCAGATGCATCTTCAGCATATCACAAATGGGCCAGTCTGTTTCATATTTGTCCTGAATCCCAAAGGTTCTGATTATCTGCAGCAAGGTATTAGTGATCCATCTATGTCCTTCAAACTCCGCACTGACTTGCTTGCAGATCATTGATATTGCAGAAATCTTCTGCTTGCTGAACAACTGCCACAGGTTCAATTCACTTTTTGCCTCTGCATGAACCATTTTCTGTTTGGTGGTAGTCAGATATTAAACATGTGAATTGCATCTTCCATTCCTGGACATTCTCATACATGGTTGATGACCAGTCTAATGTGTCTTGTAAATCATATCCCCCAGATCCAGGTCTTCCAGGCTTGCCAGCCAGTTTTGGAATTTTCTCCTTCCTAGAATGAGTCTTTGTTCTGTGTGTGGCATGGTTTGAAGCTATATCCCCAATTTAATTTTCTGCCACAGAGAAGTCAGCATCCATGAGCTTGCCTCCAGTAGGCTCAGATTCAGAGGTCAATGTGGAAGTTATCAAAGATAGATTCACATGCCTGTCAAAGTCAATTCAAGATGCAATAAATGGTAATGGAGTCTGCACATTTGGGATGAGCTCAATTCTTGGCATAATGAGAGGCAAGTGCTTCTTAATAGCTAGCTCTATGGTAGAATGGTTGGTTGGTTGGAATGAGTGATTGTTGGTTGGTTAATGATTGGTTGGTCATTTATATATCAGTTATGGTTGGTATTCATTATTCCAGCTGTGAATTATGCAGTGTTGGAATTTTATTCAAAAACAACAGCAAAACAGGATTGACAGAAGAACTTTGCTTATTCCTGTTCCCTTGCACCTTCTGTGAGGTTTACAACCAGTTTCATCTCATCTCCATCACACATGGCACCACTTTGTCCCAATTTGCTTTAGCTGCCACCTTGATAGACTGTTTTACAACACATTTTTTATCTTTGCTTCCATCACACACTTCACTTGTGTGCCAATCTAGATCTACACAGCGGTAGGCATCTGCTGTGGAGCTGTGGAGTTTGGTCACATGCCATGGTGTGGGAGGCATGGTGGCACACTTTTGCCTGATTGACATGTCTTTGTAGTCCTCAGATTCCCTGCTATACATCCAAGATCTCTGCTTATTTCTTTCATGACACTTCCCCTTCAGAGCACTTCTGTATTTACTCTCCTGCCTTCAATACTTTTGATATTGTCTCAACATTGTATTGAGAATAATCATGATAATTCCAAAGCCCCATACAGTAAATACATTCAATGGAATGGAGACTGTAGATATCCAGACAATATCAAAGGTATCTGTCAAGACTTGTTCCCAAAGGTGAATAGGAACTAGAGGATGTAGGTTACAATAGTGCCATGTTGGAAAATGTTGGAAGTATGTCAGAAGGAGTTCCAACCATAACACTACAGATAAGAACTGTTGGCTTCAGCTTATGTGCTGTTGTTGTATCCCTATATGGCACAGTGCATGCCATCTCTGGACTGCTCACAATCAATCCTGACACTCTCCCAACTTCCCGCTCATCTCCAGGTTTACTCAAGTTTACTCTGGTCCATTTCTATTTTTGTACTTACTTTGTTTCAGCCACACACACTATACTTTTTGTAGTATATCTCTTTGCATTAACATTCAATTTGTACTCCTTAGCCCTTGTCATATGCTCTCTGTCTCTTAACCCACTTACTTCTCCAGTGCACTAGTATGATTATAGTGCTCTGCATATTTACTCTGGTTACTTAGGTTTTCTAGTATTTAAGTACTTCAAATGTATCATAGTACCTCAGTTTGTTAATTACTACAACTTTACCATTGCCAGTTCCTCCTCACTGATAAAGCTACTCTGACATTCTCAACATCCTCTGCTCTCTCAATCTCTCCTTGTCATTGTTATTGCTCTCACACTAAATCTCCAGTTCCCAGAGATTTCACCTGACCAACCTCCAGTCAGGAAGCTGAGTTTGCAATCCATTATCTCTGTTCAACTTTGCTAATAGTAAATCTGTAAATTGGACATTAGAAACAAAGGGGGCACAGCACATAAGCTGAAGCCACCATCCATTCTGATCCTCTCTTTGACATATCACTAGAACACGTTCCTGGAGATATCACCGGAGTCTCCAGTCACTTTCCATTGCCCCTCCCAAGTTATTACTTTCCTGGAAACTCTAGGTCTTACCTGGAAATGAGTTCTTGACAGCTGCACCCTTCCAGTTCTCATGGGTTCTAACTTAAATGTAGTCCACATGTTGGAAGAAAGTACTGTGGGATCGGAAAGTCATTGGAGACAACTTTGGGGTTTGACAACTAGAGACTAAGTCTAGTGTTGAGAGTGAGGTAAGACTAGTCAATGTAAGTCAACTAGAAGGGAAGTTGGAGCAGAGTCAGAGGTTGGAAAGTGAAGAGACTTAGAACTTAGTTGGAAGACTAGGTGGGATCTTAGTCAATATTCAAATTGGAGTCTAGGGTACAAAACTGAGCTACTTAAATACATATCGCTAATTGTAATAATGAAAGTGGAAGTAGCAACACTATGGAGATGAGGGATAATAAGAGTCCTTGACACATAATAAAAGTAGCAGAAGCAGAAGTGGAAACATATCTGAGTAGAAGTGTTTGTAGTAATGGTATTGTATAAATACAAGTCATAGGATTGAGACAATATTTTAGAGCTAAGTGAGAATGGAAACAGGTAGAAATAGTCAGAAGCATATCAGAAGATGATTTGGAAATGTTGGAAAGTGTCAGAAGAGATCATGGATATGACAGTATCAAAGGCAGCAGAGCAAATATGAAAGTTCTCTGAAGAAGAAGTGTCATGAAAGAAAAACTGGAGACCACAAAAGAAAGCAATGGAGATGATTTACAGAAAATAAGACAATAGTGTGTTGAAAGTTTATAAGTCAATAGGCAGTGGTATGGAAATTTCAATCTACATTTCACCTTCTAGAACATCAACAAACCTTGACCTCAACTTGCACTCAATCATATTACAATGAACCAGTTTCTATGTGACTTCATGAACATAGTGAACCCATCTGCAACTGTAGGAAGTGAAATTTTTATTAAGCAAATTATCACAATATTTACATATGCATCATAGGAATACTGCAAAGCCTTTCATCTACCCTCTCAGTGAGGGCCAATTAACTGTCTAGCATTTACATGCAATGGTGAACTATTGGCTAGTGGTGGTAAACATGCTCAGTGAAGTATTTATGTGAAGTTACTGACTGAGTAGCAGAGCAGGTGATAACAAAGTCATACACTTATGGAAAATGGATGCTTGAAGCTGCTACCAAACAATCAAAGATCACCTTCAACACTAGGGGCAGATTACTTGCTTGAAATGGCTTAAGCCTGAGGTTGCACAGGTGGCAACCACACTCTGTTTTGGCACAGGCCATGGCATGGTGCTGATATACTGAAGGGCAAGGGGAGGAGTATGTCTACTTAAAAAAGTCTTGAATTCTTCTGCTGACAGGTGACCATTTAGAACAAGTTGCTAGAGATCAGTAGCCAGTGCATGCTACCTTTGACTGAGCCCATAGAGGCATTGACTTATGATCCAATCCATAGCCAGTTGGCAATTACTGGCCATAACAGTGCTATAAAAATGTACACTGTAGAATGGAATGTTAAGTGGAGATTGTCCACAAGTTTCATAAAGATCTCTTATATAGTTATAGGTGCCCTCACCAACATATGGACAAGGCAGATGTCTGAGGGGAAAAGTGATGACCTTCCTGGTCCTCTGATCCCTTGTTCAATCCACTTTCATCATAATTATGAAAACATCCTGGTTTTTGGGGTTGAGACAGGGGAAATGTGAGTACTATATGCATTAATTCACATGGTTTTGATGTTCAACATAATTACTAGGATGTCTCAAGATGCACTATCTGGTTTTATGACAGGGCTGGTTGCCATGCTTAAATCTGGCATGTAAGTGAAGTTATTACTTATCAATAACAAGACTTACACCAATTGACATGCATAGTGGCAATGCAACTATCTGTGATAGCAACTGATTTTTGCTAGTTGACAATCTGATGACAGGGTATGATCTCTACATCATCCCTAAAACATCTCCCATAAAAACATTTGCCATCCCTACCACAAAGAAATTTAGCAAATGTGGTGTTTTTGCAGAAAGATCAGCTTTTGCTGTCTGTGGAAGTGACCATGGGAAAACATATATTTTCAGTATTGAAAGTGCTGAGCACATCCAAACTCTACAACATACTTGAAAAGGGACATCCATCCAGGCTGTAGAGGTAAGCTCACAAGTTTCTGAAGATAATCACAGATATTCACCTGCCATATAAGGCTGTATCTACATTGGAAAGGCACATTATTGCCACTGCATCTGTGCAAGATGTTTCTGATATTGTAATTTGGGAGAAACTGGTAAGCATGCATATAAGTTTGAACAAGCTAAATACTATGTCTATCCAAGACAAAAGGAACCAGAGCAGACAAGCCATTGGACCAGCAGACACTCTTCGAGATCTTCATAACCATAGTATGTGTATGGTTGGTGTATGCTAGATTGGGCCTGCAATTTCATGAGGTATGATATTGCACTATGTTCTAAAGGTTAGTACTGATTAAAATAGGCTGTGGGATTGGCAATTACCAATGTGTATGAGGCTGGCAGAGAGTGGTGTGGTCTGCAGATGCCCATCATGAGGAAGCCAGCAGCAAAATAGCTACTGAAGGCACCCATTTACACCCCTGCTCTGCAAGTCCCAGGCTTTCTCAAGGCTGTTCTGGATATGCTGGAAGAAATACAACCTGATACAAACTGTGACATCTATGATTTGTATGGCCAGAGCAAGTGGAGGGATGTACAGTGTTTTGTACAGGATCACATTCATAGGGATTCTAATAGTGAGGAGAGCATTAGCAAGGATGGTGATGACAATGTCAGCAAGGGTAGCAACAAGCTTCGACTGATATCTCGTCTCA
Source organism: Nidula microcarpa (assembly GCA_036937055.1). Taxonomy (NCBI): domain Eukaryota; kingdom Fungi; phylum Basidiomycota; class Agaricomycetes; order Agaricales; family Nidulariaceae; genus Nidula; species Nidula microcarpa. Next base: position 4,709 of record JASFDD010000739.1, on the reverse strand, counting down.
TACCTTCTGATAGTGATATCTCATCTGGAAGCTTTCAAACTCACATAAATACTATACTCTGTTTATATTTTATTCTTGCCTTACACAATGTACTTTATCTGGGTCTATGCCTAGGATTTTGTTTGAGATTATTCAAATTGAGGAATCAGGACAGAAAATGACAAAGATTACCCCAAGATAGTATATATATTGACTCTTGAGACAAGTCTGTGTTCTAGGTAAACTATAACTATAGCAACAGAAGGGAGGAAGGAGGCTTGAGAGAAGAACCTATGTTCTGGGCAGACCAGAACACAGAATATGACATGAATCACTAGAGTCTGTAATCTGGGCAAACCAGGCAATGGATAGACACAACAATGTTGAATGGAAGAGAGGAGGCTGGGAAATAGCAAACATAGCCATGTGTTTGGCAAGCACCTCCATGTGTTTGGACAATGTGTGACAGCAGCAATCCATTCACATGTGGCTTGCTACTCAACCTCAGTGTTTCCAACTTTGTCATCTCCCTGTCTGTCTTCTGGTTTGCCCAAAGGACACAGTCTCCCAATCAGCTCATCTTCCAGTCTGTCCCATCACTCCTTTGGTGTTTCTGTTTTGGTGACAAGGGTTGTCCTTGTTCTGTTTCATGACCCATTGTCATGCCATCACACAATTTTCTATAAGGGATCTTAGCACTCTGTCCTGGTTTACCCAGGACAGAGATCAGATTATCCAAATTTCCCTGCTTGTGCTGGATCATCAACTTTATACCAATTGTGCCTTGTTCTAGTTATCTTTGCTGCCCTCAACTTTGTACCCCCATTGGCATGCTCTCAACTGACAAAAGACATACATGTAAATAACAGGAGCATCCATGTGTCTATCCCTCACACACTGTGTCTTGGTTTGCCCAGGGCACAGCACCATCCCTGCTGCCTTATAGTCCTACATGACTTGTGCTCTTTGCATGCTGTGTCTTGGTTAACCCAGGACACAACACTCCAACATCTTCTGCCTTATAGTCCTATGTGGCTTCCTCATGTTCTGTGCCTTGGTTGACCCAGGACACAACACTCCAACACTGCTCCATGGTCACAATTTTGAAACAATTCTACATCTGTGCAACACCCATATCAGTACATTCATCACCTGCATTTTATCATTCCACTTGTACTAATTAAATACACCCAGAAACACAATGCCAAAACAGAAGTGCTTCTGTATGTTTAAATGCCACAAACATGGTGGTTTTGATCCTATCACAGGAGCTCCCTGTGGCATTGATGTAGATATCCACACCTTCAAAACACATCAACTGGAGGACAAGTTTACAATTGTATGCAAAGCTAGGCAATCAGCCAATGAGCTCATAGAAGCAGAAGCTAATGCAATTGCTATGCATTTAGTGGCAGTGACATTAGCAGACTGTGTATCTGGCCCTTTAATGATTAATGTTGATTGTCTGTGGTCAAGAAAAGAATCTGATCCTGCAGATCTTCCACCTGTTTTGGCCTCTCCTCCTCCCACACCAACTGAAGAACAGGCCAAATTGCAGCCAATGACTGATTCCCACTCCCAACATACCAGTAATGTCCTTCATCAGCTTACAGCTGTGGACAACTCAATCAAGGAACTCGTTGTGGAAGCTGCCTCTCAGTTGTCAGCCTTAAGTTTCTCAGACCGGCACCATGACTCTCTGTTTCCTCTGAAGGATCTACAGCAGCAATGTCTGTTGCTGAGAGATGAGTTAGATGTAGTGAAGCTAAGAACACCATCTGTTCTGCAATTCAAAGCATCCATAATTGATCAGCTGAATGACATCACCAAGTCTCTCTGGCAGGCAAAGGTCAAATGGAAGGGGTGTTTAAGAAAGCCCAAACCTGTAGATTCTAACATTGAATCACACAATACAGATATGTCCTTTGTATATTAAAACAATATAATGCTCATAGATGTTTTACAGACCATCACTTTCTGCCTATTCTTGATCCTGTTATTCAAGTTTCTGTTTTCATTGTCATTGCTTGCCATGTCATCCTGAATGTCAGTCATTGGGGATGTATCTTCCTGATGGGTGGTCTGTACTATCTTGTGCAGCTACTAGTGATGTGCACAAGTTGGCAGATTTTGCAGTCTGATCAGAAACTCTTGTCTGATTTCCCTGTCAACCTGTGGTCTGCTGAAAACCAGTTCTGCCTAGACAGGAAATCCACTATTTATGCTGTTTGCCCTGATCTGAAGTGCCACTGCGCATATAAACCAACATTCACAGACAATTCTTCTATTCCTACTTATCCAACCTATTGCACTAATCAACATTACTTGGGGGCAGGCACTGTGAGGAGCAGCTCCTCCAACCTCATATCATATCTGGAAAAGAAATTCAAGTGCCCATCAAGCCATTCATGTACCTTGATTTCAAGGATTGGCTTGCTGGCCTTCTTTCATGTCCAGGGCTGGAGAGGAAGATGGACACTGCATGGAATTTGCCAGAAACACACGATGATCCTTATTTACAGGAAATGCACAATATATTTGAGGGAGATATTATCTGTGACTTCAAAAGCCCAGACAGTCTTCACTTTAGTTTGGGTGACAAGGAGGGATGCTATGTCTTCTCCTTGTGTGTCAATTTCTTCAACCTGTATACAAATAAGCAGGCAGGAAAGAAAACATCCATTGGTCTTATATCCCGTGTGTGCTTAAACCTACCTCCTGACATTTGTTATAAGCCAGAGAATATGTCCTTGGCTGGAGTTGTCCCAGGATCAAGAGAACCCCCACTTACCACCCTTAATCATTATCTTACACTGCTTATCAATGACCTTCTCAAACTCTGGGAGCCAGGAATCCACTTTTCATGTACTTGCAAGTATCACTATGGGCATGTAGTTCGCTGTGCACTTGTCTGCTTGGTTTGCAACCTTCTTGCTGCTAAGAAGACAGCAGGCTTTGCAGTGAGCTCTCATACCTATTTCTATGCCATGTGCCAGTATTCTTGGACAGTGCATGGATATGGAAATACAGATTATCATGCATGGAAAAGACACACAAACAAAGAATGCCATGCCTCTGCATTGAAGTATCTAAATGCTACCTCTCAGAAAGAGAGGGAAGCAGCTGTAGCTAGTTCTGGAGTGCATTGGCCTGAGTTATTGTGACTTCCCTATTTTGATCTGTCTTGGTTCATTGTCATTGATTTTATGCACAATTTGTTTCTTGGTCTAATCCAGGAGCATTTTGATGGGATACTTGGCATACATCTTAACAAGGAGGAGGCTGAGGCCCCAGTTATTGACCTCACCATATCAGATGCATGGATGCACTTTTTGTCCAACAAACAAAAGTCCATGAAGTCCCTAATATCATGGCTTTGCCTGCCACTCAATGCAGAACTTGCTTTCTCAGATGGGGAGGAATCATGATTCAAGAAATTCCAGAAGCTCCATATGTCTGTCTTAGAGTTTATGTGCATAGAAGTTGGAGCTCCTCTCCTACCAGCACCACCACAACACCAGAAGAAGAAAAGGACTCTCAAGTCAGACTGGGTTAAAGCCCTTATTGCCTAGGTATGTTTTGTTTATATTCCTGAAATTTAAAATTATTTATATGGCCCATAGCATGTTAAACAGACTGAAAAACAGGATTTACATGCCTCCACATTAATGAAGCACAGTCATGTATTCTCCTTGAGTGAGATGCAGGAAGTGTGGTCAGACATTGTGGCCATGATAACTCCAGCATGGATGACACCTGTTCCTGCAAACTTCAGATCTGCCAACCATGGGAAGCTAAAGGCTGACCAGTGGCATGCCCTTGGTACCATCTATTTACCTCTCACTTTAACCTGTCTCTGGGCAGAAGTAGATGAAGATAACAAACATCTCAAAGTCTGCAATAAAATTTTGGATTCTACTTTATCTCTTTTGTCAGCAATCATGATTGTGTCATCTCAGGTGACTTCCTGTTGCAACATGGATTTGTACCTGCAGCATATGCAAAACTATCTCACCAGCCTGTGCAAACTCCTTACCAACTATAAATTTCACCCGAATCATCATATGGCCTTTCACTTGCATGAATATCATCAGTTATATGGCCCAGTTCATGCATGGTGGACTTTTCCATTTGAGCAGCTCATTGGGATGCTTCAGCATTTTCCTACAAATGATAAACCAGGACAGTTGGAAGAAACAATCATGCATTCCTTTGCAAAGTTGTCCAATCTATGTGGTCTCATGTCAAAGGCAGACTCTCCTCAAGCTCTCATAAATTGCCAACCAATTTTTGAGAAGCTTGTCAATCCACAAGTTTGAAACACATTTATAACTGACATGCTTAGCTTGTCACACAGCTGACACCACACCATTTTACAAGAGACCAAATACTTGCAAAATGCAATGTAGGCTGATTAAAATTTACCTTTTGTTTTCACAATGGAAAATTGTATAATTTTACCCAATGTTATTTCCTTATATGGAAATAATATTGTGTAAAATGATACATTTCACTAGTTGGTAAAATTTTGGCAAAATTTAATCAACCTACAATCACTTTTACACTACTTTTTTGTCCTGTAAAATACCGGAGCTGTCATATCCCTATACAGCACAGCACACACCATCTCCAGACTGCTCACAATCAATTCTGACACTCTCCCAACTTTCCGCTCATCTCTGGGTTTACTCAGGTTTACTCTGGTCTATTTCCATTTTTGTACTTACTTC
>JASFDD010000738.1:0-10161 GCA_036937055.1 Nidula microcarpa | reverse complement strand
ATCTATATTGAACTCAGTCCTCATTAGCAGTCTATTCTAAATACAGGACTAGGATAGTGGGAGGTGCAGCACATAAGATGAAGCCAATGTCCTACATTGTCTAGCTTCTCTTTGGGTATCATCAGACTTGCACCTTGGCCATATCATCTTCCTTGTCCAGCCATGTTTGGGTCTTGACATCCAATTTTATTCCTACTTCATACTCATATCTTTTATTTTCTTCCCTGAAGCATGAGGAAAGTGTACAATCTCAGGGATAAAAAAAAATTCTCCCAGAGAATCTAAGAGATCATTCATATAATGATATTTACTGCTTTTCAGATCATTCAATATCTATGTCATATCCTGGTCACAATAACTGCCATATACTCCTAATTGTCAGACACACAAACAATACACTCAATAGTGCAATGTCAAGGTTGTCTAATCACTCAGAGAGAAGGAAAGGGAAAGGAGATAGTATGAGCACTGTATTGCTAGTGGAGAAATGACCAGCTCAAGACTGGGGTTCTGAGTACAAATGATGTACCTAAATACTACCTAACTCATGTACTACACATGTACTACTCATTGTTTATGCATGTAAGTAATGTGTTGCACTACATGTGTGTTGTGCATGTAAGTAACAATCAATCATAAAAAGAAGAAAGCCTTGTGTCATCCTCATGGGCACAGTCACCTCATGATGTCCATGCAGTATCCATATGTTATCCCAGAGATTAGATGTTCCTGTGATAAGATCCAAAGATAAGATAATGATAATTCCCAAAGAGAAAAGGTGAATTCATAACACCAATCAAGTTTCCCATCAATCCTGATGCTCTCCCAAATCTCCTGACTCTCTGCTTCATCTCTGGCTTACTCAGGTCCACTCCAGTCCACTTCCATTTCTCAACTCATACATTTCAGCTGCAGACACTAGTCTTGCTACAGAAATCCTTTGCATTCATACCTCAGATTATTACTATCACTTGCCTTATGTATTCTTTACCCTGACCTACTCAATACTCCATTTTACTTAGTATGCTTTATTTTGCCTTAGTACAATTTTGATATTATTCTGGGTAGTTATATCCTCTAGTATTTAAGTACCTCAAATGTACCATTACTCTCCAGTTTGTTAATTACTAATATTACCACTGCTAGTTCCTCTTCACTGGTAAAGCTACCTCTGACATCCTCAACCACTCTCCACTCTCTTGATCCCTTGTTGTTATTGTTCTCACTTAAATCTCCAGTCTCTGGAGATTTCTCCTGAGCAAATCTCTGGTCAGGAAGCTGAGCTCACAATCCCTTACCTCTGTTCAATTTTGCTAATCATATCTGTAAATTGGATATTAGAAACAAAAGGGGCTCAGCACATAAGCTGAAGCCACTGTCCACTTTTGGCCCCTCTCTTTGACATAGCACTTGAACATGTTTCTAGAGGTATCTTCAGAGTCTCCAGTTATTTTCCCTGCCCCTACTGAGCTACTACTTGTCTGGAAACTCTAGGTCTTACCTGGAAACAAGTTTTTGACAATCCATACCATTACATTCCTCTTCATATTTTCCCAGAAATGCAAATTATTGTGCTCAGATTATTAACACCAATTACAATGGGTAATTTAAAGGCAATTACATTATATTTTAATTTGGAAGAGCTCACATCTTACTCCTTATTTGATTATTATTTGTCATGAAACTCCTGAGACTGTATGAATATTTCACCCTTTGATTGACAAAAGTGCAAGCTGAGCACTAACAATCCAACCATGTTTTGATTCCACTCTTTACTAAATCACAGTTACTTATGTTTGAATTGAGCATTAAATTAAATTTGCTAAATTACTGCCAACCATGACCAATTGTCCCTCTGCTAAACCAAGCCCCTTATATAAAGACAGTAATGAGCCTAAACCTTTCTATATAATTAAGATACAAATAATCACCAAATTTATGAGTTATTATGAGTTGTAGTCACTGACACCTTATGTTACAGCAATTAAGCCAAGTCATAGGTTCAAAGTGAAGTTTGGTGGTTCAGTGTTCCTGGGGTTCAATGTAAGACACACTTCCTAGGGAATAGGACAGTTGTCAAGTTGCTAAGTCACTGTCTAAGTGAAGCTTAGGTTTGATGAGCCTCTAGACAGAGTCTAAGAGGTTTGAGTTGGTTCTGGGTTCAAGGGACTTGAGCAAAGATGTCACAAGGCTATATTTGCCTAGGTCAAGCTGAGGGGCAAGACCAAAGTACAAAGGTCTACTTATAGTAAAATACAATGGTCTGTGTGCATAGTACTAAGTATAACTATTGTTCCTGTTGGCTAGTCTAAATATAACTGTTCATGTGATAACTGTCTACTTAAAGAAAAGGAAGTTGCATAGCAGGTATGAATCACAAAGTAAAGAATTGTAACACCTTAACTGTTGTATGAATACAATGTAAATTGGGCTCAGATACAAGAAGTATAACATATTGTCATTGGAATATGTGCTGCATCCAATGTATTTAAGTTCATATGATTTCACTTTGATTACTTTGTTTGAGCTGTGTTTGATCACTGATATGCTGATGCAGACTGACATGCAGCTGCCACACACTAATGTACAGCTGCTGCAGACTTGACATGCACCTAACATACACCTGGCACAGAGGTGATGCAATTCAGAGAAAAAAATACAGTCTTATATGAAGTAATTAGAGCAGAATGCCTAGAAATGAAATGTTTACACTAACCAAGTACCATACATTAGAGTTTCAACATAATACCAGCTTGACATAGTGGAAATTCTTCACCTTCCCAAGGTAAAATAACATAATATGTCGATTTTTTACCCAAAATGCTGTTTTAAAAAATATTCTACTATGTACATAGCTATTAAATTCTTCTAACAATGAAAGAGTGGTGAAATAATGAAGTCCACCAACCGTGGGAACTTTGCGCGTCAGTTGCGTCAAGCACGGCACAATCGCGGCATTTTCACCATGCCCATTGGCCCTGACCGCGACGATCTTCAACATACCCTCACAGTCCCAATTAAGACAGCGCTTGCGCGACGCTTCTACGGACCGCCACCATTGTCCACGTTGAGCAAAGTATCGAACCTACTTACGGTGTTTATATATTACGAACATATCTCCTCCCCTCGGCGATGTCATGAAATGAGCGAGTACTCCTCCGATTCGCTGGCCGTTCAATATTTAGGACTAAATAATCATCTCAGAGCCCAGTCTGAGAGAGGTACAAATTTCATCTAATTTAGATTGATGAGGCGCCTTTGAATTTAATAGATTTTTCAAAAGCTTCAACAAATCTGGATATAACTGAGATGAATATAAGCTAGGACAAGCCCAGTGCTAACGACACTCTCGGCTGAGGACCCGTGACTCCATAAGGAGCTTCAAACGGAATCGCGTTCATGACACGTTCGCCTCCCAGATATCTGGACCCCTCATGGTGGCCGAAAGTCCCATAAACCGGTTCCTTCCCTGCAAGAAGTCTACCCGTTTAACTCCCTTACTAAGCTCCTTCGCCTTCTCTTCCGAATCCCTAATTTTCCCACATCTAGCGAAGTAGGCAGCATTCACCTCCTTTTTGGTGCCTTCAGACAGGCCTTCGTACTCTTTACGATTGACAGGTGTTCGTAGGCCCAGATAGAGTGCTTTCAGCACGTCGCCGATGGAGACAAAAGCGTCCGGGAGAGAGGAAGATGAAGTGACTACAATGTCCCATGCAGGAGGGCAATCTGGACAAGTGACGAGAAGACTTGGGAGAGGGGGCTGCGTGGCGGAATCTGCTGGTGCTGGGGGAGAAAACTGGCGGTCGACGATGGAGTGGTGGGTAGCCACGTTGATGTCTATCGCGGGCTCACTAGAGATCAAGACATCCCAAGTCTCGTCTTCAAACAGCTGCCCGCACAGCATACATTTTTCATGCAGATCTGGGGCTGCATGAGAAACGATGGCACTGCGAGATAAATCAGTGGACAAAGTTATTTCCTCCCGTAAGTACTGTAGGCTGCAAGTATGCTGTTTCGTGGTGAGTCGCCGTGCTCTCTCTCGCCTGAGTCGTCGGAGTGGCAAATTGCCGGAGAGAAATAATGCAGAGTCCTGTGAAGCAAATGCATTATTGAGCTTCTGCTCATACTGGCGGCACACCAATTCCAGAGTTTGGTTCTGCGTGCCAAAATCGATCCAGCGCAGTTCGCGTCGAGGTACTACGGGAGTCTGGGAACCATTCGGAAGACCGGCATCTATCGTCTTCTCAGCTGCATTTTCCCCCTCATCGAGGCCATCGGAGAGATTGGGATTGTAGAGGCTCAGATCATAATCGTCGTAGCTGTGCCTTTCCAGATCAAAAACAGTACGCTCGGGAACGTCGTCTGTCAATAAGCTGTGTAAGTACATATGAGCTTCACGCGTGGAAATAGATGCTCACCATAAAGAATTCGATTAGCTTCCTGGAATGTCTATCCGGGTATAGTGTCAGAATATGTTGCTTCTATGAGAATGCGATGCAGAAGTTGAGCAGACCTTCTCCGAAACGCTGTTGAACAAGTCCCAGTCTTCGTTTCCAGCGAGAGCATTCGAACGATGATGGGTTGACTCCGGAATGTTCGCATTCAAGACTAGAATGGGCTCTTCGTTTGCTCCGGTGAGAAGCTCAAAATTCTACCGGATTACTTATATCAGCAACCCTGTCCCGCTGGCTAGTATTTCAATACATTCGATGAACTCACGTCTAATCCGCCATGCGCGCCGACTAGATCACGGAGAGATATATTCTCTGAATTTATATAGCTAAGACCAGCCTTCAAATCAAGATGTCAGATTAACTTCAGGAATAAAAGGGTAGAGTATGGTTACAGCCAACCCTTTGATCTGTGATATGTCGGTGAGGAATTACGAATTCGAAGGGCTAGACGCGAACCATTTTTAGCGATAGGTAAACACTCCGGGGTAGACTTGTGCGCAAAGCCGTCGCTATCAGTAAAGGCATTCTTTTCATGCCTTGGACTATTGTAACACAGATTAGAGAGGAAGATCTAAAGTAGTCTATGGGCTTACCTCCGCGATAAACGATATAATTTGGATGATCGGATGATATTCTGGTCTGGGGTGATGTGCCGAGAAACTGGGCAACATTAGAGTGTCTGTAATTAAATTACTCATAAACAGATATATGAAGATGAAGGGAATGGAAGCACGTGCAAAAGCCTTCGAGCGAATGCTGCTGATGCCGCACAGCGCTTAGAAAAGGAATACTTAGTTATTTTTTGTTGAATATTAAGCATATAATGCATGCATACCTTGTCAGAACGTGGACCGCTAAATACTTTGACAATGACAGCGCGTCCCTTATATTTCCCACTGTGGATTCTATGACTTATTCCCCTGGACAACTCTTCTTCAAGGTCGATATTCTTGAGTTTGATTATCTTCCAAGGGAAAAAGAACATTAATCAAGGCTGAAAAGGCCGAAAACTGATATTACGCGAACATTATGATCTCTGTTCTTCTTTCGCCTCCCCGATAGGGACATCTCCGTTGTCACCTGCATTTCACCTACGAGATTCAGATATGCAAAAGCGTTACTGATCAGTGAAATTGTTCAACGGTATGGATCGTCTACTGACCAGGGAAATACTGAGTTATCATGTTCAAATTGAAGTCTCCAGCGACGTCGGTGAGGTTGTTTCCAGTGACGACAAAGCCACTCGTATTTGGAAAGAAAGGCATCAAGATACTGAGCTATAAGAGTAATGGAGTGATACCCAAGAAGGTTGAAGAAGACGACGGAGGAATGGAACGTAGATGTTGCACAGCGAGTGCTAACAGATATCTCAGACATGTGAAGCATCGCCTTTACTTGCCGGGAAACCCTATGTAAGCGCTTAGACGCCAGTCGTAAATATAGCCTGCTGTGCCTCTGCCTCAGAACGAAGATTCGATGGTCTTATTCGATAGATCTTATTAGATCCCATCATGACTGATGTACACAAGTTCGTGGCATTGTCCTTTACAGGCCGAATAACGTAATTAGAGCAAACTGCAGATTGATAGAACCGCTTCGGTTTTGTAGCAGTCAGCGCCTTTGTTTAGTTTGGAGTGTAGAGTGATCGGATATGTCGAGGGCGTAAAAGATTGTGCTGATCTGCGAAAGAAGGAAAGGTATTAGAGAGAAGGAGGAATAAAGAGAGAAGTGGGGACACACCGAGAGAAGGGCAAGGGTATCCGGCATGGAAAGGTACGTGTCGATCGTGAGGAGGATGTCGGGGGGACGGGGGCGGCGAGTGAGATGCTGGGGAAGAGATGGCTTTTGCGGGAGTTTAGAGTATCTTGTAACCGAGATGTCTATAGTATCTGATGATTTGATGTTAGTTGTACGATAGCTTCGTTATGTATCCAAGTTGGAGTTGGATGGCAAAGTTGGGATGGGTATTTTAAGCGTGAAAAAAACGATTCTGTCGTCCAAGGGTGAGCGTATTGCGTAGCGTAGTAGAAAACCAGATATTATGTAGTCGACTGGCAGCGAAGAAGCTCGACGCCCTGCCCAGTGGATGACGCGTGCTTGGGTGAGATGACCGCTGTTGATGAGGAGGTCTGTTCCTGAGAGTATACATGCAACGAGCGAGCAAGCACGGCATGCAGCGTGTGATCGGCGCTAATCGCGCTCTTCACCTCTCTTCACCGGCACCTTCCCCATCACCGTCTCGCGAATCTTACAAGACGACGACTTCAGTTTCTATACCCTCTGCACCAATCGCACTTTTTTGAACTCCCATGCTTAGGAATTCTTCCAACGCCTCACATTTGAGGATGTCCTCTCTTGCCATCGACTCGCACGCGGATCGACAACACCTCTCTGCTTTGATAGAAAGCGCTCTGTATGGCCATAGCTCATCCATATTCCCCGTCAACTAGCTCAAGTATCTCTCCACCCCACCACCAATTACGGCACATATGTACGATTACTCTATTCTCTGTCTGTCTAATCACATTTGTCTGATCTCTCCCACCCCGTTCTTCGACAGACCCACCTGACCACCATGTCTTCTGTCTGCCTAGATAAGCACTCTACATTCTCAGAATCTCAAGTAAACCTTGCGTCCTCAACTTAAACCCTCCTCACTCTTCCCCAACCCCACTGCCCACGATGTACACCGCCTCCTCCCTCCTCCTACGCACACTCTCCTCCGCCGGCATCACGCACGCCTTCGTCAACTGGGGCTCCGACCACCCTGCCCTCCTCGAGGACCTCTCCCGCCAGCGCCTCCTCGCCCCCGCCGAGCAGACCCAGCCCAGGATCATAACGTGCCCGAACGAGATGGTCGCGCTCAGCGCGGCGCAGGGGTATGCACAGGTGACGGGAAGGCCGGCGGCGGTGGTGGTGCATGTGGATGTGGGCACGCAGGTGCGCGATGCGTAGCATATCGATTTGGGTGGGGGTTTTATTGTGGTGTGGCAGGCACTAGCGGGTGCGATACATAATGTCGACCGGTCGAATACCCCCGTGCTGATCTACGCCGGCGCGTCGCCGTTCAGCAGCCAGGGCGAGCATCGGGGGACGAGGAACGAGTGGATCATGTGGCTCCAAGGTGCATTTCCCCAGTCTTTGCCCCTTGCTTACTGAGTTACTTACTGTGTCGAGCAGATATACCCGACCAGAGCGCCATCGTGCGCCAGTACATGCGGTTCACGTCCCAAATCGGGAGCGCAGCGACGTTGCCGGGCTTGGTGAAGCGCGGATTGCAGATGTACGTCCTCCCCCCCTTCCCTTGTTTGATTTCCTGATTCCAACACGTAATATCGCTTAGTGCAACGAGCGCGCCCAAAGGCCCCGTATACCTCTGGGCCCGACGCGAAGTCATGGAAGAGCAGATGGACGAAACGGCGTATGAAGCCGCGAGTGCGGGGATGACGAAGTGGCCCGCTATGGAGCCTGGAGCGCTGTCTGATTCCGGTTCGTCCCCACTCCCTACCCCTCCCTATCCCCCATCCTTAACCTTCCTGTCCCCTATTCATAGCCGCCGACCAGATCGCCCATGCCCTGCTCACCGCCTCCCACCCCCTCATCCTCACCTCCCACCTTGCACGCTTTCCTTCCTCCCGCGCGGCGCTCACCTCCCTATCCACCCTCCTCGCGCTGCCCATCATGGCCGTCTGCCCCTCTGGGGTGTCCTGCCCCCCTTCATTTCCTTACTTCCTGGGCACCACCTTCCTCGCGAAGGGCAGCCACACCACCTTGCTCAAGGACGCGGATGTGATTGTAATACTGGAGTGCCCCCTCCCCTGGATACCCGCGAACGATAAGCCCGGCGCAGGGGCGCGGGTGTTCGTGCTCGACTCGGGGGACCCTTTGAGGACGGGCATGGGTGCGTGGGATGGGGAGGCGGAGATGGTGTGTCGTGCGGATCCGGGGATGGCATTGAGGCAGGTTCAAGCTGCAGTACGCCGGATCGACGCGGACGCGGACAAGCAGGTGCTTGGGTCCACTGCGATCCAGGCGCGCGCAGAGGAGTTCGGCGCGATACATGCGCGGAGGCAAGAGGCGCTCGTGGCTGCGGAAACTGCCTTCCCTTCCCCCTCTCCCTCCCGAAAAAGCTCCTTCACCCTCTCGAACGTCCTGGGCGTACTGCGCGCCCGCCTTAAGGGGAAGAAGACCCTGATACTGAACGAGGCAATTAGCAACTACCCGCCGGTATGGGACCATCTCGGCGGGGTGCTCGAGAAGGCTGAGGAGGAGGCGGGGACGGAGGTGGAGACGATCAGCTCGGGGGGGTCGAGCTTGGGCTGGGGGCTGGGGGCGGCGGTGGGTGCGTTTTTGGGCGCGGGGGAGGAGGGAGCAGGAGGGGGAGAGGAGGAAGGGAAGAAGAAGGGAAAGTACGATCTTGTGGTGCTCATTGTGGGGGATGGGTCGTTCCTCTTTGGGGTGCCGGGGTCGGCGTATTGGATGGCGCGGAAGTATGGGACGGTGCGCCTGTTCTATTCGTTCTATATAGTGTCTAGGGTACTGATGGGCTTTTGTGGTGGGTAGCCGTTCTTGACTGTAGTGCTGAATAATGGGGGGTGGAGGGTGCGTCTGATTCTCCGCTTTTCGTTTTCGTTTTCTTCCGTTGTGTTCACATCTTCCACACCATCTCTTCATTCTCCTCCGCGTCCGCGTTTACTTCTTCCTCATACCCATCCTACCTTTCACCTTCATCCTGCTTCTCTCTCTCTTCTTCCTCAAAGCTTTTACTAACCCTGTCCATTTCTCCTTGCAGTCTCCAAAACTCTCCCTCCTAGCCGTACACCCTACCGGACATGGCAGCACCGCCTCCGGCGACGAGCTCACCGTCGGTTTTGGCCCGGACAGCCCTGACTTTGTGAGGATTGCGGAAGGGGCAAGTGCAGGGTGGGCGTGGGGAGTAAAGGTGGGCGCCCTGGGTGGAGATGGAAAGGCCGAGGAGGGGGTCAAGGCCGCATTGGAAACGGCAATTGGTGAGGCAGTGCGCGTGGTTTTGGAGGAAAAGCGCTGTGCAGTTGTGGATTGTGTGTTGGAGTCGATATGAGGGATTTAGTCGTATTTGATTGCGTACAGTATCTACTGTGCACTTAAATGTTAGTACCGGCCCTTACAGCAAAATTCAAGTGGTGTTACTCAAACTTCCCCGGGCTTTGTGTGTGTGGTTAGATATCGAGCTAGGAGACAAGAATCCCGGATCAGAGATAAATAATATAAAATAAAATCCAACCAATCATTATGTCGGTAGCTGGAATCGAACCAGCGGCTCTTCGGAAGTTCCTATACCACAACGAAGTGATTTAACCCCTAATCGATACCGACATGTCGAAGTAGGTAAATTTCGATATATCTTAACAAGCTGTTAGACGCCGGTAGTGTTCTGCAGTTGGCGCCAGCCATCACTTCATCACAGCTGCGGATATTTTATTCGTTCTCTGTCCAATGATCTCCCATTGTTCGCTTTCGGTAGGCGTTTACACTGAGCCAAGCCTTCATGTCTCAAGGACCCGCATTTACAGGGGTTTGATTTCATGGAACGAAAATACGAGAATGCTACTGCCTTCCGCATCAGTAAATTTTGGAACATGGGATAAGGTCATGTAAGGTCGCTGTAACTGTTGTAATGTGCCACCAGCGGTATAACTCTCGATAAGATTACAGCATACCTTATAAT
>JASFDD010000737.1:0-10171 GCA_036937055.1 Nidula microcarpa | reverse complement strand
AAGAGAGGCTAAACCCTCAAGGACTCCAGTGTAGGACCAATCTGTATCCGTGGACTCGGCCATCCATCTGTGTGATGTATTATCTTAGCAACCACAGCATACGCTAAATAAAGATCACTAACAGTACGGTGTGGACGTTGGTCAGGAGCCTAACTGCGGGCCTCAACAAGCTACGTACTAACTGTTGCGTGCTCTCTTCAACCGGGGTTAGCATGTTTAAAAAATCAGTCGGATAAAATAGGCACCTCGCAGATCCACGGGACACACATTCCAGATCATGATTTTGCGGGCAAAATACGCCAGAGGGGTCGACTTGTTAATAATGTCCTCCAGGAGGGCTTCGATGGAATGCGAGTCGTATTCGTGTCTTAAAACGATGTGCGACAGCACTTGAGGTTCAATAGCGGCGTTGATATGTTTGCACACTAAGCGAAGACCCTTCGACTGTCCATCTGTCTTTTTCGGAGTCAGCATCGCCCGCACACGACGTCACCGCAAGAAAGTCTAATTTGCTTACCTCCTTCACGATCAGCTGGATAATTTCGTACGGCAAATTAAGGATGCCAGTCGACATCGCAATAGCGTGTAAAAGGGTCTCCTATGGAGCTGTGTGGATAAGAACGGGATAGACAATTCTGTATGGAGGCTCGTATATGTAGGAGCGCTGCTGAGCTAGCCGCACAGCCTGCCCCTGGGCGGCTTGATCAGGCGGACTGCGCTGTTGCCCGCGCTGATGCTAGGACTTGAGTGAGTTATCCCCGGACCGCGCTACGCCGTAAGCAGGATCGCCTACGCGGCTAGCACGATAACGGAGCGGGCGAAGGGATGATGCAGCCAGGATTCAGCCCCATGGAGGTTCCTGCACATGAAAACCACTGAGAAATACTTAAACCGGTGTGCATGCTTATGAAGAATAGCTTTTGATTGAATTCAAACATAGTAAGTGCAGTATCCTTCAACATATAAGAGGTTAGCTTGGGAAACAGAAAGGTCGGAAACGTAGGAAACAGGTACCATTAGTAGGTAGATGTGGGTCCATCTGGCATCGGGGCCATCGGGTGACTATCCTATGGGTCGCGAGACCAAAGCTCGACTCTAGAACTTTTGCTTTACCTCCATAGTACGTTCCTCCGAGGGACGGAGGCGGGTCCCGAGCAGGGACTTGGCCAACACCTGCCACCATGAAAGGCGGGAAGGGAGGTACTAACGGGATATGGCACCTTGTAGACATCGGGGATCTCTGGCAACGCCGAGTGAAGCATGGAGATGTCGCGCCATGATAGCTGACACCGTGTTTATTGTTGGAATCAGTGAGTGATGTGGACCTTGCACTCTTAGAGGAGGGTATTTCCCATCGATTCAGTCACCAGACTTGCTGAAGGGAGGGAAGAGGCAGTGAGCGTTATCGATAACCTGCTCGACAGAAGGGCTCACTAACCTGAATAGAATCACAAGGTCCGCGGGATCCAGGCTCGTTCTGGAGAGTTTGAGTACTCGAACTGATGGACCCTTTTCGTCGTAATATTCAGCATTTGTCTGTCGGTGGAAGACAAACGCCGCGCAGAGTTAGTATTCAACTGCTGAAGCACTGAAACACTGTAGAAAGTGAAAATCTTACCAAAGAGAGGTTTTGCGGTGCAAAGTCAACTTTGCATACCGCTCGCAATGAGTGAATACAACACTTGTATTCCTATTCGGCTCCATTAATAGAAGTGTATGGATTCTTCAGCCATAAATTCGCGTCGGGACCGAGTCTGGAGGAGTCTGGATAGCTTTTAATCGTTGATGGAACAGTGGAAGACGAACAAGTTACAAAGTCCAGGGCGGACAAGGAACAACAGTTTTGAAAAGTGAACGCCGGTGGCTGTGAAGTAGGCACAGCTACCTACGTATACCATGTTTTCGCATGTTATTTTTGAACATAGACTGGTAAGTCGTAGCTCCATCTTCATTTGACACTTCCTATAGCCCTTTCAACGTCGCCGCTCCATTGAAATTTCAATGCGCATTCCTCTCTTTCTCTCAACTTCCACTACCTACAATCATGTTTGCATGTCTCGGCAAAGCAGGCAAGAAGCTCTTCCAAAAGCACCTCAAGCAGTATGCATCTCAAGATCCCCTTTACGAGCATTTACACGGACAACAAAGGAAAGCAGAAGCGCAGAAAGCTAAAAGTTTCAACTAAAGTTGCTCAGCTGTTGCTTACATTCTGCAAACTACTCTCAGTGTGCTTTGCTTGCAGGCCTCTTCAAGCGCGACGCCAAGATTCTCAAATCTGTCCAGAGGCGCGCACACCACCTCGACAAAGGCTTGAGTATCTATGGCCTGCGCTTTGGTTAGACTTTTATAATCGGTCTCTTTCTCCTCGTCTGAGACGTCAACGATTTCTTCCTTAACTGTCTCCTCGTCGCGCGTAAGGCTCAGTCGGCCGGCCTACCAGAGTGGCTCGTCACCCGCAAGCATGCGAACAACGCCGTGAACTTTGCGTGCGGCTCGTCCCAATCGCGGGAAACCTCGTGCTCGCGATGTTTAAAGCTAACAGCGGGAACGCCGCGCTGCTGCAGGAAATCTTGCGGATTAGGGCGAGGAGTTTCTGAAGAAGAGTGCCGAGCAGGGCGTACCTCGTGCTTTGGACAAATTCGAAGAGTCGATGTCGAACGGAGCTCAGGTGAAGCCCGGAGCAGGTATGCCTATCGGGGGACTGCCTGTAGCTTCTAATACCGTGGCCCCAACCAGAAAAGCGACCGCCTCCATGCCTTCCCCGGCCTCCGGGATGATTAAGAAGTCGACCCCATCGAAGAGCTTTTTCTTTCTTCAACACGAAGTCGCCGAATACGACACCTGTTACCAGAGATAGGTCCTCCAGCTTTGTCGAGGACATTGGGAAAGAAGGTACTGTGAAGAAGGGCAAGTAAACTGACAACTCGCATTATCCTTCATAGAAGTGACATTTCGTGCGCAAGGTTGTAGTGATTTTTCCCACTCAGTTTTTCTATACAGATATTTTGGACCAGGCGTGGACTCGGCGTCGGTGATACTCCTTCTGTGCTCACGTTCTCGTGATCTCTCCATACCCTACTTACTCATTCTCTGTCAGCGCTGTACTCATCATATACTACATCTGCCACTAATACGTACGAGGACCAATGTAAGTCTTCATATTCTAGCTTTACATATACACAAACGAAATGGAAGGAACTATGTCTTTTCTTACAAAATCCTGTCAATGCTCTTTCTCAAATGACCTTCAGCAACTTGTAGCGAAGATGTCGCTATTCAAATCAAGCTTGCCAAATATACCGAAACTACGTTCTGCATCAGTAAGTCCTTTCCATGCCTGATCGTAAGCAAAGGTGACACCGGCATCATTGGCAGAATAGCAATTGTGTATCAGAAAAGCAGTGCGTTCCTGCGTGACTGAGGGAACGGCTACCCCATCGACTGGGCCACTGGAGGGCCATCCTGACCTTTGAAGCGTTTGTCAGTTAATGATATACGTAAGATGAGCCTCAG
This sequence comes from Nidula microcarpa, assembly GCA_036937055.1. Taxonomy (NCBI): domain Eukaryota; kingdom Fungi; phylum Basidiomycota; class Agaricomycetes; order Agaricales; family Nidulariaceae; genus Nidula; species Nidula microcarpa. The sequence continues at coordinate 6,658 of JASFDD010000737.1, read as the reverse complement.
CGCGAGGCCACTAGCGTACGAGTCAGTGATGTATATCTTCTTGCCAGTGCATGCACTCTTCAAGGCGGGAACAGTTTTCATGATAAACGATCCTGCTTGATCAGAGGTTCGATCGCACTCATAAAAGCTCTTGAGACAAATGTGCTAATGCCCTGATTCATTGGAAATTGCTTGCTCTACTTCCGCTGCGACAAAGTCTGCACAGCAGTGTCGCATTTTCAACTGTCTCCAGCCAATCTCGAGTGGTTGAAACCCGGATAGAAACTTTAACACTGTGAAGATGGCCTGGCAAGTTTCGAACAAGCGTATTGAGCTCCTTGCCATTAGGATACCATGAATAATAGGAGCTAATTCTCACTTCGGGCATCGTACACTTTTAGCATTATGTTGTCAAATGTGTCATTGATCTTCGTATGAACTTCGGAAAACTGAAAGAACCAATATCTCATAGCTCAAGACTTCCGATTGTAAGAACAACATATAGCCCGCCTCCGCATTTTGCATATGCAGCACGGAAAGTCTGCAGGTCGGCCCTCAATAAGAAACATATAAATGTAAAGTATCTTTAAAACTGTGATTCCGATACCGTATCTAAGCTGCGTTCTGCGTAATAGTTCCCTAAAATTAAATCATAGCTCAAATCCAGCTCAGCAATAAAGGATGTATCTTTTCACATTTACTTCAGTTCCTGCGAACACTTTGATTCCGGCGGCAACAACGACAGAAGATGCCATGTCAAGGGCATTGCAATCCAAAGCCATAATTCTAATGGCCTTAAAACCAGTGTTCTTAGCATCGGTCGTGACAACATTCCACTGTAGAAAAATAGAACGATAGGACTGTTATAAGTTCCCAGAACGGTAAAATGAACGTAGAAGACGAACCTGATCTTGGTTTCTGCATGTATATGTTGAAATTCCTCCGGCTGAATTTCAAGTTGAAACAACCAGACCTGCAAGATGGTTCAAAGCCCAAACTTGCAAGACCATAGCCACCAGAAGTACAGTCAATGTGAAAGGAGACATGCTTAAAATGCAGCCCGACGAGCGATGAGATGATAATCTTCCAGACGGTCTTTATAAGTGCTGAAAGCAATAGTCCCGAATCAGCTGAGAACGAGTCACTCACAGAAATTCAATACTAAAACTTTGCAACTGTTAGGATATCTGGGCCTTGGCAAGCTATAACTAGCCGCAAGGTAGCGGACATTTGGATACGCCTCTTCTATATATAAATCATGTGTCAATGCAGATCTCGATAAATGGAAGAACTTCGGGACTGTACGGATAATGCAGTAGAGGTTATCGAGCCCTTCGCGAAGATCTTCTATATTAAATTATGTTTCCTGAGTGAAGAAATCGATAAGAGAACGCAGAATACCTTCCGACTGCTATAAATAATATCACACATCATAACTTAAATAAATTTCGACGCTTCATCACTTTTAAGTTTCCTGGTCCTCTATCTCGCACCTTGGTATTCGTAACAGGAGTTGGGGCAAAGTCGCATCAAAAGGTCGCTCGGAGTCAGTTGACGGATTCCGGGCATTCTATGCACGGATAGCACCTGGTGAACAAAGAAGAAGTCATGTTCTGACCATCAGAGCACCATTACCATGGCGGTCCTTGAACGGTAGGATTGGTTACATAAAAGCGTCTTTCACGCTGAGTTCATAAATTGTCCTCCGAGGACCAAGTGCTCACAAGAATAATGAAAGAATCGCGACACCATGAAACGGCATGATGCTTGTTGATAGACTGTATTGTGCCCAATTATACGTATACAGTTCGAGAAAGGTCCGATGCTAACTGAAGCGTCAGGGCTGCGGCGATGAGCATTGGCCTGGATTGTGGGGTAGCATGTAACTTGCTTAAGAGTGGGTTCAGTTCTTTTGAGGTAGTATGGAATAAACCTTCGAGAAGTCTCCGAAGTCAGTAGCGTTGTGTTTTGAAGGTCATATGAGTACACATTCCCCATGCCATCAGACAAAATTTCATGCGAAGCATGCCTGGGTATCATTATAAGAATTGTCTATTGACTAGGAAAGACCCATGTCCAATTCATAAGCGATACCTACGACAGGGACTTATAAATATTCATCCCATGCATAAGATAGTCCCAAGGTTCTGTTTGGCAGTTCAAAGTAAGTATTTCATCATGCCAGTCTTTCTGAATATACTTACAACGCACCTTTGCTTTGTTGGATAGACCTGTATATAAAGAATTAGTAAACGGAACAGTCAGACTTCTTAGCACCAACCTCGGTCCAAATCATAGATCTTCTGTTGCCAGCATGGATTCGCCCGGAAGATACTCGAGATCCACATAATATATCACGAGTTCCCACAGTCTCTCCTCAAATTGCCCCTCTCCCTTTTCTCCTTCATCTGATAATGCCAGCGCTGCGCTGGCATCCTTCTTATTCAACCCTTTACACCGAAACTTGCGAAATTTCTGATGATAGTGAGATGCGTCCTGGCCTGCAAGTTCAGGTCTATTTCTTTGAGCTCCGTATCGATCTTCTCGCACAGTTTCCCAGGGGATTTGGATCCCCTATGGATGCATGGAACGTGGCGATGACGGACCTGAGTCGGTGCCTACTTGGACTGCTGGCATAGATGCAATCGAACACTCGTAAGGCTGCACTTGAAGCCAGACATCAAGCCTTTAACATGCAGCTTCGATCTTCCTATGTTTGCATTCGGATTAATGTCTAATGCAAACCCGACATTCATCAAGGCTTACTGTCGGGTGTTTCATCCCCTGAGATGTAAGCTTTCGCATTTTCGACGGCTTTCGGGTTAGCCACTCTTGGTTAGCTCCACCTTCACAGTCTCCAACATCAGTTGTTCATCTGTTGCAACCGTCTTTCTCTACTCCTGTTTGAGTTATCATATCGTAGTCTCCCGGTCTTTTCCCCAATAGCATCACGACATCGTTGCAGCGATTGAGAACTGGAGTTTGTCGCATCGCCGATACCACATTTCTACCTGTTTTTTTGTCTACTATTCCGGTTGGCACCAGTATCTCTCTCTGCTCCGGTGGAGTTGTGTTTCGACTGTCCGAGCGACCGGTACTTCGCGACGCGTTGACACGTCAGCATCATTGGAGTCCTCCAGCATGAATAACGGCTGCTTTTGATTCTGCAAGCCCCTGACATTTCTTTTCTGCTTTTTAGACCGACACATCCAAGAGTCATCGGAGATTGCAGAGAAGAGATGAATGGTTTGACTTTGTGGCCAGGATGGTTACTTGACAGAACCAAGGCAGGAAGGAGGCGTCGCAGGTCGCAGGGCCGTTGATGCACGTTGCACGTGCCGTTTTGACTATATCATATAGTATATCGCCGCTCTTGCCCGACCGATCCGAGCCAACAGGATATCACGAAAATCAACCGCCCATCCATCATCTACTTGCGACCTTGGCGATATCACTTGCTATGTACTTCAAATTCAATCTGCATCAATCCCTGACCTCGAATTCCAGTGAATGCTGCCTATATAAGCCATGCTTTGACGAGAGGAATCCTTGCCTGGCGCCGTTTCAGCACCACCATCCCCTCCCTTTCCGTTGACGTTGAACGTCATCCTGCAGCCCTCACAAGCAACTTCACTGGTTTGATTTTGCTATTCAGTGTTCACTATGCACGGATCTTACTTCGTCTTTGCACGAGTTCTCGTGGTTGCACTTGGCTTTTTGTCAGTCATGGTTATAGCTGCACCGGTTGAGCGACGTTCCATAGCAATTCAAAACTCCCTCTTCCCAGCGGGAAAAGGAGTAGCCAGCTGGTCGACATGGAGTGGAGCCTCAGGAGCCCTCCCTCTTTCCGACGCTACACTTCGGCCGACCAAGAAGGCTGGCCTAAGCTATAGCTATGTTACTCACGAGTCGAAAAATACACTGAAGGCCCACTTTTCCAAGGGTTCTTACAGGCTCTTGAGCAATCCTCCTGGCGGACTCTCTTTTTACGCACTTGGTCCTTCTAAAGTCGATCTTTCTACGGCGAAAGAGGCAACTTTTGGTTACTCCATTATGTTCCCCGATGGATATGCCTTTAATAAGGGCGGAAAGCTTCCGGGCTTCTGTATGTGAAATTTTTCAATCAAGTTCACAAGTAAATTTTGAAGATATTTTTTTAGATGGCGGAGACGACGCAGACGTTGCGGCCTCCTGTTCTGGAGGACGTAGAGACATTAGATGCTTCTCTACACGTTTGATGTGGCGAAAAGAGGGAATGGGAGAACTCTATACCTATCTTCCTCCGTACACCGAAAAGGGCTTCGAAGTCAACGAGACGCCGTGCAAACTGCCAAACTCGGAATGCAACCCAACTTACGGTGCTTCTATTCAACGTGGTAGCTTTTCCTTCAAGCCCGGCGAATGGACTGTCGTCGCGGAGCGCGTAAAGTTGAATGATCCTAAGAAGGCCAATGGAGAGATTGAGCTGTTCGTCAACGGTAAATCCACGATTGTCGTGAAGGGAGTCAAACTGGTCGATGATACTGGAAAAGGACGCTTCAGAGGCATGCAGATGCAGACATTCTTTGGTGGTATGTAGATTTTCAGTGGCTTTTAAACGCGTCAATGTATAACCATTAAACGCATAACACGACAGGTTCCACGTCTGATTGGGCATCACCAACGGATCAGGATCTCTATTTCGCAGACTTCTCTGTGGCCATTCTCTCTAAGTTTTAGAGGTCGTGATATAGCAGGCGATAGAGTACGGCGGGCATCCAGGGAGATATATATTACCCAGAATCGATTTCCTACTCATCCAAGGCAATTTTGTGGATTCAGACGTTTATAATGTCTGGAGTTGACCTCGACACGAAATTCGACGTTGCAATTCCGTAATTTTATTGTAAGCTGTTCCAAGACAACTTCCAACCTCAAGTGTCTCGGTTTGTACAACAATAAAACTTGCACACTGAGACATGTTATTAGATAAATGCCCCTTATTGAGACTGTCACTCGTTTTCCAGTTTCAGTTATCCTCGCTGTCATCCGCCTTATGCTAGAAATCCACTCACCCGCCACTGGCGCGCACCAGTCAAACAAGCATCTTATATTCATCTCTCCTTTCGTCAATCCTCACGAAAATGATTCTGTGTCTAGAACCAGCTTCCCGTCTTTATAACGGACTGTGCTGAGATCGTGTATGCGTTTCAACGCTCTTCTTCCTCATTCTCTGCTCTTTATCTGTCAGGGCTGCGCTGAGCTCTGAGCAACGCTCTATTTCTTCCATGACCCCGGCCTAAATTCTGGAATGGGCCTTCCCAGCTGGTTGACGTGGTGTGGAGCATCCGGAGCGTCCACTCTGTTGGATGAAATATTTAGGCCTACAAGTGTAACAAACATTGCCTACAACTATACTACTCACGAGGGGAAGAACGCTTTGAAGGCACATTTTTCTAAAGGGTCTTACAGGTTTCTGAGCCAGCCTTCCGCTGGTCTACCATTATTCGTGCCAGAACCTTCCTATGTCAACCTCACCCAAGCACAGGAAGCAACACCAAGCTATTCCGTTCCGAGGGATTCCCGGTTTTTGCGAGTAAACTCATCACAATGTCTTGCCATTAACTTTTAAACTTGCTCTATCCAGATGGCGGGGAATACTGAAGATCTTTCAATTGGCTGTGCTGGAGGGTGTCGAGATATAAGATCCTTTTCCGCGCGGCTGATGTGGCGGAAAAACGGGGCAGGAGAGATTTACACTTATCTCCCGCTGTACACCGTCAAAGGATACGAGGCAAACGAGGACTAATGCCAGAAAAGAAACCCCGAATGTCATCCAACATATAAAGCTTCCGTCCAGCGTGGTAGTTTTTATTTTGTTCCGGGGAAATGGACTATAGCCGCAGAGCGCGTTAAATTAAACGACGTGAAATGAGCTAATGGTGAAATCGAATTGCTTGTCAATGGCAAGCCAGCTATTCTCGTGAAAGGACTGAAGATCTGTGACGACGCAGGGGAGAGACGGTTGAGAGGTATCGAGATGCAGACTTTCTTTGGCGGTAAGTTTTGAACATTTCATCCTGCATACATCTCACTAACATCTTTGATGAAGGTTCTACTAGCAATTGGGCGTCGCAGAAATCCCAGGGCCTGTACTTGGCAGATTTCTCCGTCGCCATTATTTCCACGAACGAAAGCTGAAGCTAGTGTGAAAACGATCTCAATGGTCTGAAGAGTAGGTATTTTTACCACAGAAACCAAAAGTCCACGTACTTTCATATATAACGAATGTAATGTTGGAACAATATTCGCCAACAGTAGATTTTGAAAGAAACGAACTCCGTGTTAAATATATATTGTACAACATACTATCGTTGACAGGACCTTCGGGATTGATCAGAGGTTCGGAAGGTCACATTTGTGGCTGGGAAACCGTGACAGCTGGTCACGTCACACAAAACGACAAATTTTGTATGACGACGAAGAGGTCCTTTTAGGACGAAAACACCTGGAGTAGGGTGCTATGATTTCCAGACTAATATGCTTAAAATTTGAGGAAGTGGGACAAAGTGGAATGTAGTGAAATTTCGAAAATACCGAACCTGTAGTCAATCTGAAACGATAGTATGATCACATAATGAATCGGGGTGAGATGCATCTCTCCGCTAAACCGTTAATCACTAGAATACGGGGATCAGAT
>JASFDD010000736.1:0-10185 GCA_036937055.1 Nidula microcarpa | reverse complement strand
ATTGGACTAAGTTGATAAAATGAGATATCTCAGAACTCAGATTAAGATTTGTACTGCAGAAACTGGGATTAAGCATGTGTACCAGGAGGTCCAGGGGGCTTGCTCCCTGCGAGCTGTGAATCCGTGCCTAAGGTCTCGGTGTTAGGAGCATTAGTGACTTTCACCATGGCTGCAAGCACGGGTTTATAGCTTGTAGTTTACATATGATGTACATATATATGTGGGGGAGTGTAATGTGCTTGAGGTGTTGTGGGGTGTGTGTTAACCTTCATTTATTCACAGGTAGCACATCCTTTGATGTATTTCTTGATAAAGATGTACATTCCTCCTGGTCACCAATATTCTCATTTGACTAGTTTGAGGGTTCTGTATTGTCCTGAGTGTTCTGCTGGTTGTGAATCATGATATTGCTTCACTAGGTTTCTTCAGAGTTCTTTGTTGTCTGGTATATAGCATTTATCTCAAAAGAATACAATGCCATTTTCAAGTTTCCAATTGGAGAGGGCAGATTTGATTGGTGGAATTCCATTTGTTTTGAGGACAGTGATTGCATCTGTCATGAGGTCATCTTTCATGACAGCTTCTGTGATATCCAAATAGAGTTCCAGGTCAATTACTTTTATGAAGTGGTGGTTTGGGAGCATGACCACATTTTCATTGTCTATGTCTTTTTCAGGGCAAAGGCCTTCTTGTTGTGATAGGGCATCTGATTGTACCATATTTGATCCCAGTACATGGATCAGATTGAGGTCAAATTCTGATAGAAATAGGCTTCATTGTGCTTGGCATCTATTCAATTTATCCACTAGGTCACTTACAAGCAGGAGTGGATAGGTGTTTTTGATTGTACTGTTGTTTAGATACCAGTAGTCCTGGCAAGGTTGAAAGGCTTCTTCTTCTTTCTTTGATACAAAGAAGAATGGAGAGGCCATTGATGACTTTAATGATCAAATATACTTCTTTTAAAGATTTTCTTCAAGGAATTTATCCTGAAGCTTTTGTTCAATCAGTGTCAATAGATAGATCTTGCAATCTCATGGTGTGAATTCTGATTTCAAGTTGATGATATGGTCATAGAGTCTGGGTGGAGGAAACTGTTCTAATGCTTTTTTCTTGAAGACTGGTTTGAATTCATGATACTTTTTGGAAACCAGTTCTTCAATAGGCTTCTCTTCTCAGCCTGTTGGGCTAAGATCTGAGAGACAGAAGTTTTTACCCTAATGAAGGTATATTCAAGGGAATCTGGGATTGATTCAGAGATTTCCAGAACATTTGTTATGTTGTTTTCAAGAATAAACATGTTGACAAGGTTATCTTCAACTTCTTCTATAGTGACCTTTTGGGATAAGACTGAGGTTGTGATTGTGACCATTTCCTTCCATTTCTTGTTGTTTTCCCTGGTTTTTCTGATGATCTCAGAAAAGTCTGATCTGATTTGAGAAGGGATGATTTCCAGGATATGTTCATGCCAATCAATCCTTGGATTCATCTGTTCTTTGCCAAGGCCAGATATGAGAAACTGAGTTCAAAGTTTTATTTCTCTGATGTGAAGATTCTGCCATGTATAGTGGATGATTCTTCCTGTCTTGTTTCATATGCTATTGATGTTGTCGACTGTAATGTGTTTTTCTAGAGGTTCCATTTTTAGTTTGTGCTTTTCAGCAAATTCTTGATTTAAAAATATTCCTCCAACTCCTGAGTTGATAAGGGGTTTTGTTCCAACTTTTCTCTCAGTAATTGTAGCATTGATGTTTATAGAATTTTGATTTCTTGTAGCTACAATTACATTTGAGATAGTGATATAAGGTGAAGCTAGTGTTGGCCTAGTCCACTGCTTTAAAAACCCTGATTTTTGATCTCATCATAGGCTTTCTTTCAGTCATCTTTGGGGAGTTTGTTCATCATAGCTCTGATGTGAGCTACAGTGTCCTTGTAGTTCTTCTTCTGGTATGCAGGGCACTAGTCATAGCATTCTAGGAATTCCCAGGATACTTAGTGCAATCTTGAGATAGGTGTCCTACTTCACAGCAGTGGAAGCAGGCTCTTGTTCTCATCAGATCAGTTTGTTATTCATCTATGAGTTTGCCAATGGATATTTTGTCAACATCCATGGCATTTGGATCATGTTTAGCAACTGGGGTCAGAGTGTATCAGGGAATATGGAAGTGTTTTCCACTATTCTGGTTCTGGTTTCCTCTTTGGTTTTTAAGTCTGGTAGCAATTGCCACTCTGCACCTGTAGTTGTTGTCATACTGGATGACATACTTGTACTAGTCTGCCATGGTTGCAGGTATGGTGTCTTAGTTGTGGATCTTTGTTAGAAGGCTGGGTTTCAGTCCTTCCATGAAGTACTCAATGAGGGCAACATCCTCTGTGAGTGTCATATCCCATTCCAGCTGTTATGCATCACCATTCTGCCACACTCCAATTTGCTGCAAATCCCAAGTCCTCATGGCTGAACCTTGGCTGCGTTGGCCACATCCAGCCAACTATGCATTTCAGATATCCATATTGAGTCTCCATTTCACACTAGTCTCATTTCAAGTTCTTTATCTTTCATTTCCACAAAGCCTTTCAGTTAGCTACCTTAGTCTCCACATAATCTCTGATTATCTGACTCTTTCCATACTTTAGTTACAGTCTGACCTCTACTTCCACATGCTTTGTATATCTTTATTGGACTTAGTCTCAATAGCTTATCTCTAGGAATAGTATAAAAGCAGTAGTATTCAAGTTGTATTTCTTCAGTTTGTTAATTGCATTGTCAATCCACTTTCTGGCTTGATACCTGCTCTATACTCTCTCAACCTCTTGTTTGATCCTCCAGCCACTCTGGCCAACCTCTGGCTGATCTTTGGCCAAACTTTTGTTTCTCATTGATGAGCTGAGCTCTCATTACTCATATTGAACTCAGTCCTCTTATCAAATATATTCTAAATACAGGACTAGGATAGTGGGAGGCATAGCACATAAGCTGAAGCCAACATCCTACATTGTCTAGTGATTCTTGGATATCATTGGACCCACACCTCAGCTGTAATGTCTTTCCTATCCAGCTGTGTTCAGGTCTTGACAGTATTAACAAACTCACATCCCATATTCTATATACTTATGGCTTTTAGCCATACTCCTTATAACACCAATCCTCCTGATTTGCCAGATCTTGTTAATCCTCCTTGCAGGACAGTGTTAACATCTGTTCTGCTATCTACACCACAAATCTCCCAAGTGCCTGCTTGTTCAAGTAGGCCATGCATTTCACTAGACCTTCAAGCCACTCTGTTGCTGGCTGCATTCACATTAGCTTCCCTTATTCAATCCTCCAATGTACTTAGTACAACAAATCCTTTCTGTCATTTTTTAGAGCAATCCAATTCAAACCCCTTCTCTAATACACAGGTTAACCATCCTGCTCCAGTAGTATTGTATATGGATCCACCATCTCCTATAGAGCTGGTTAGTGTCCTAGTGGAGATAGCACTTGGTCAGAGGCAGCAGGCTGCATCTAACATGCTGCACTCCCCAGTACCATCTCATCATTCGTCAGCCCATTATTTGGCCAGTGGCCAAAGTATCAACCAACATCACAATCTACTGGTATCACCTCCCAGAGACAAAGGGACCCCACCTGCTAGTCCCAGAGGTCTCTCTCATGATGATGATGGTGGTGGTGGTGATGGAGGTGGTGGAGGTGGAGGCTGGGATGGTGGCAGTGGTTTTCCACCCAATAGTCCACACCCTACCTCTCTGATGCTGGCCACAGGCCCAAACACTGAGGAAGCTGTCATCCAGGCTTTCCTCAACCTTGATACTGTACTTGCTAAAATTGCCTCTCAAGGCAATGGCTCTATTTGTACCAAGATTAAGGAGCCCAGACCTTTTGACAGCATGGCCTCCAAGCTTAGGCCTTTTTTTGTTGCCTTGAAGCTAAATTTTGCACATTGTCCAGCCGTTTTTGCCTCTGACATGGCAAAAGTTACATATGCCCTTTTCTACCTAAGGGGCACTGCCTTGAACCTCTTTGAGGTGGCTATACTAGAGCCAGATGTCATGGACACTTGGCAGGACAACTATACTGAGTTCAGCAGTATCCTGACTTCTAACTTTGGCTTGGCTGTGGCCAAACTCAAGAAACTACACATGAAGGAAATGCATTGTATTGCAACCTTCAATAGTGACTTCACTTGCATTGTCGCATGTTTGAACTGGAACAAGGATGTCCTTGTGTTCTAGTATTATAAGAAGCTGCCTTCTCACATCAAGGACAATCTTGCTTGCTATGATAAAGCCACTACTCTGAGTCAGCTTTGCAAGAATGCCCAGAATTGCAATAATTGCTACTGGGCTCATCCAGCTAAGATTTCTGCCAAAAGGTAGGCTACAGAAAAGCCTGATACTCTTTCAAAGTCATCTGCCAAACTTACTGAGCAGGCCCTGCTGGCCACTACCACAGCCCCAAGTGGCCAGTCCAGCTCCTCTAGGGTTAAGCCTTTCACCACTCCTGACCTAATTGGAAAGTTGGGTAAGGATGGCAAGCTTACTGCCAAGGAACATAAACACTGCCTCAACAATAAGCTCTACCTATTCTGAGGTTTAGCAGGCCACATTGCAATGGACTGTTGCAAGGCCAAGGCTGCCAAAGCCAAGGCTGCTACAGCCAAACCAGCCAAAACCCCAGATGCCTCTATTTCAAGTCCCTCTATAGATTCAAAAAAATAAAGCACAGTCCTCAGCACTCTGTATCAGCTGAGGACTGTGTTGAGTCCACTGGTACTCTCAAGGAGGCTCACCTCAACACATCTGCTCTTTACAGTCCAGACTCCCTCTGGCTTACTCTTCATTCTAGCTTTGTATCAAATATTTCTTTTTCAGCTCTCTTGAATAGCAGCTTGTCTCATTGCTTCATCAACCCCAACTTTGTCACTATACATAACATTCCTGTATACTCTGTTACACCTATTAAATTGAGATTGTTTGATGGTTCATATGCTACAAACATCACTCAGGCCGCAGACCTACCAGTTTTGTTTCCTTCTGGGGAAAACCTTACTGTTGCATTCTATGTGACTACTCTTGATTCTACATGCTCTGTGGTTCTTGGATACAACTGGCTCTATCACTGTAATCCATTGATTGATTGGATACTGGGCAGTATCACTTTCTGTTTCCCTTTGCACTTGGGCCTTGGCTCAATGACATCTCCTGTGGCCAGGCCAGCTTTGCTGCTGGCCAAGCCACCTCCTGCATTGGTCCCCACAGCATCAAGCTCTGCTCCTCTCATCTCTCTCATAGGTGCCACTGCTTTTGTGCATGCCACCCAGTTAGAGGGATCACAGAGTTTTCAGCTCAACCTTACATCCTCAACTATAGCTGACCTCAAAGCCACTTTGGCTAGTCTAATGGCCACCTCGGCCAAGCCTAGTCCTGACCTTAGTCCAATATCAGACAATTATAGAGAGTTTGCTGACATTTTCAGCCAGGCAAAAAGCTGACACCTTAGCCCCTCACTGTCCCTACAATCTTAAGATTTCTATTGAGGAAGGATTTAGTCTTCCTCTTGGTCCTATCTATTCACTCTCTCCGTCTGAGCTTACCTCCCTTTGTGAGTTCATCAATGAGCATCTGTCTATAGGGTTTATTTGGCCATTTCACTCTCCTCATGGTACTGCTGTTCTTTTTGTCTGCATGAAAGACTGCTTGCTACAGCTGTGTGTTGACTTCTGTGGTCTTAACAAAATCATAAGAAAGGACAGATATCCACTACCATTGATATCTGACCTCTTGGACACTCCTTGCAAAGCTCAAGTATATACCAAGATCAATCTATGCCATGCCTATCACCTTGTCTGCATCGCTGATGGTGATGAATGGAAAATGGCTTTCTGTATGTGCTATGGATCCTTTGAATGGCTAGTAATGCTGTTTGGCCTTTCCAATATGCTGGCCACTTTCCAATGCTTCATGAACAATGTCTTTGCTGACCTTCTAGATGTTTCTGTTATAGTCTATCTCAACAACATCCTCATTTACTCTAACAACATGATTCAGCATAAGCAACATGTCAAAGAGGTGCTTTGGTGCCTTCAAAAGCACAGCCTCTATGGCTACACCAATAAATGCAAATTTCATGTTGACACTGTCAAATATCTGGGTTACATCCTTTCTCCAGAAGGTCTTACAATGTTACCTGCTAGAGTACAGACTATCCAGGACTGGCTGGAGCCTTGAAAGATTAAAAACATACAGTCCTTCCTTGGCTTTGCCAATTTCTATTGATGGTTCATAGCTAACTACTTGGACATAGTGGTTTCCCTCACTCAGCTGACTCGCAAGAGTACCATATGGAATTTCTCAAATCAATGCTGTGAAGCCTTTAACTCTTTGAAAAAAGACTTTACAACTGCTCCTATTCTTACCCATTATTCCCCTGATGCATTAATTATTATTGAAACGGACACCTCAGACTATGCTCTCAGCACCATTATCTCAACTTACTTGCCAAATGGCAAAATACACCCCATTGCATTTCACTCTTGAACATTTACACCTCCTGAGCTGAACTATGACACACATGACAAGGAACTACTAGCTATTTTTGCAGCTTTCAAAGTCTGGCAGCATTACCTCAAAGGGTTGGCCAAACCCATTGACATTGTCACAGACCACAAAAATCTCAAATACTTTGCTACTACAAAAGTACTAATGTGCCAACAGGCCCATTGGTCTAAATTCCTTTCACAGTTCAATCTCATCATTTGCTTTTGCCCTGGTAAATTGGGTACTAAACTGGACTCTTTAACTAGATGATGGGACATCTACCCTAAAGGGGGGAATAGCAACTATGCTCAGGTTAATCCCCATAATTTTCAACCAGTATTCACTAACAAGCAATTGACTTTGTCCTTATGAGTCACTATTCTAGCCTTCCCAGTCCTTTGTGGCACTATTATCATGGATGTTGAATTACTTCATAACAACATTTGTATTGCTCAGTCCACCAATCCTATCACTACAATCCATCTCCCTATCCTTTCTGATCCTTGTTGGTCTCTAGACTTGGCTGGCCTGGTATGGCTTGATAACTGTATCTATGTGCCAAACATGGATGACTTATGCCTTTGCATGTTGCAAAATAAGCACAATCATGTCCTTTCTGACCACCTCAGCCAAAACAAAACCCTTTCCCTTGTCCATCAGACCTATACATGGCCAAATCTTTGGACCATGGTTAAGGACTACTGCAACTCCTGTGTTCTGTGTCAACACTCTAAGTCTAAGCACCATTGGCTGTACAAACTCTTGAAACAACTACCTATTCCTGAGCAGCCATGGAATTCCATATCCATAGACTTTATTGAGAAACTTCCTGAGTCTTCTGGCTACAATTCTATACTAGTAATTGTGGATCACTTCACTAAGCAAAGCATATTCATCCCCATGAACATTTACTATTACTTTGGCTCAACTCACCCTTGTCTTTGTCATGCACATATTCTCCAAACACAGTGTTTCCAGCCATGTCATGTCTGACTGTGGCTCTGAGTTTGTCTCCCATTTCTTCTGTTCTTTAGACAAGGTCTTGAACATGGAGTTACACTTTACTTTGGGCTATCACCCAGAGGGTGATGGACAGACTGAACAAGTCAATCAGACTCTGAAACAATATGTACACACCTACTGCAGTTATCAACAGGACAACTGGGCCAAACTCTTACCCTTGGCCAAATTTGCCTATAATAATGCATTAAGCATGACTACAGGCATATCCCCCCAACTAGAACCAGAAGTTCCTAACACCATCCCTAATCACATCCAGGACCCCCCTCCACCTGTAATAGTTGAGGGTGAAACTGAATATGAAATTGCTGAAATTCTAGATACCAAGATAGACTGCTGACATTGGCCATGCAACCTTCTATATCTTGTCTGATGGGCTAGTTATGAAGGGACCAACAAGGAATCATCTTGGCTACTAGTGATAGAACTAGGCAACACCCCAGAACTCATTTCTAACTTTCATACCAAATACCCTAACAAACCTGGTCCTTGGGTATCATCTTAATACAAGTCTTAAATTTCACATACAACAGCCAATGGCTGTCTTTGGCCAGCCAGTTGTTTCATTCTTATATAGTTCATTTTTAAATTTACTTCACTTACTTATCATCACACTTCATTTCAAGATGACAATCTAAAATTATATACAACCAAAAAAACAAGAAATTATATATATACAATTTGGCAGCACTCGGCTGTTTTCTTGGACCTTCACCTCACTCCTCCATCCTAACCTCCTCTTTGTTAACCCTCATCAGCCCCTCTCTGTTCTCTGTCATCTGCCCCTCAACATTTTCCCTTATTGGCTGTCCTCCATCTTCCATCGTCAGCCCTTCAATGTCTTCCCTCATTGGCTCTGGCTGACTGGGCCAAGGGGATGGCACATGTCGCTTCCCACTGTTAGTCCTTGCCACAGGAGTGGCTGTCTGCCAATTTCCATCTGTAGGTGCTGGCTAACTGACCTCAGCCACCTCTGGACTTCTTTAGCTGCTTGCTTTGGCCCCTTCTAGCTGGTCCTCGATGATGAGCAGCTTTGCCTGGTTCTTTGTCTGCTGCTTCTGCTCCTGGGCCATGATGAAGATGTCCATGGACACCTTCTCCAGGTACTCCTTCAGCTCCATTTGATGGTGCAAACATCTTAGGAGATTGTTG
Organism: Nidula microcarpa; assembly: GCA_036937055.1. Taxonomy (NCBI): domain Eukaryota; kingdom Fungi; phylum Basidiomycota; class Agaricomycetes; order Agaricales; family Nidulariaceae; genus Nidula; species Nidula microcarpa. The sequence continues at coordinate 1,476 of JASFDD010000736.1, read as the reverse complement.
GTAGTGTTTTTATTATGGGCAACCAACACCTCCTGGGCTGCTGCCACTCTTTCCATGACCTTGACCAGCTGGTCCTGACTCTCCCTCAACCCCTCAAGGGCTACAGCCATGTGTTCTAGGATGCAGCCAAAATCTGGGCCCATTGACTCCTTTTCCTTTGCTTCCTCATCCCCACTGAGCTCTATCATGTTGGCCAACTTTGCTTGCCTCTTTTTTGGTTGCAATTCCTTGGCCTCCTCACCAGCCTTGCACTTCTTCAGCACAAAGGAGCAAGCCATGCCTGCCTTCACACACTTCTAACAGGCAGCCTCCACCTGGTCCAGGAATATGAAGACTAAGCAGCAGCGGCCTTGACAGAAGCACTGCATAAACCAATCTTTGGCCACCACCTTTTGCCAGTGGTGTTGGTCCCCACCTTTCTCTGAATGGGGAGTGCAGAACTTCTTCACCTCCGGTTTAGGCAACTCTCCCTTGACTAACTCAAGGACTGCTATAATAGTGGCACTCGACCCATCCTTGCACTGTATTCAAAAGCCATTAGTCAGAATTCATGGCTAATATCAACCACTTATCACCTTCTTTTCCATTGGCTTATCTGTGGCCTTGAGTGCCCCTGCTGTTCCTTTTGACTATTGTTTTGGGTTAGTAGTAGCTAGTGGATTTGTTGAATTCACTTACCTTTGAGTCACTCACCTTGCTGTTTGCCTTCTTCTTTCCCTTGCCCTTGACCCTGCTGGTTCCCTGTTTGACTGAGATTTTGGCTGCCTTTTGCTTTGTGGCCATGTCAGCTGCCAGTGCCCTATCAGCCACCTCTTTTGCTATTTGGTGCACTTCTTTCTCAGTGGTCTTCTGTGCTACCTCATGCACCTTTTGTTTCTTCTCCTCCTTCCTCGCCTTCTTGGCAGCCTCAGCAGCCTTCCCCACTTGCCATTCCTCCTTTGCCCTCAGCCTCTCCTCCTCCAATTTCTTAGCCTGTTTGGCCAATTCCTGCTGCTTTGCTGCCAATGCTCTAAGCACTTCTGAGTCCAAATCATCAGACGATGTGTGACTGGTTGTGGGGCTGTGGGAGTGGGAGGACATGTCAGGGAAGCGGCTTGGTGTTGGTGTCTTGTGTGGTTGTCAGATGCTGTCTTGCATTTAATGGTGGTGGTTGATTTTTTTTTACAGATTAAACTTTGTGCAAACCTTCTATTTTGGCTTACAGGGCCAACCAAGTTACCTCAGCACTATGCACCTCAAGGGTTTGGTGCTAAGGGGGAAATACTGTCATATACCATTCCAGCTATTATGTGTCACCATTCCATCACACTCCAATTTGCCACAAATCTCAAGTCCTCGCAGCTGAACCTCAGCCATGTCAGCCACATCTGGCTGACTATGCATTCTAGATATCTGTATTGAGTCTCCATTCCACACTAGTCTCATTTCAAGTTTTTTATCTTTCATTTCCACAAAGCCTTTCAGTTAGCTACCTTA